>JAOEHQ010014623.1:0-15586 GCA_025447715.1 Asclepias incarnata
AATCCAGGTATGATTTCCACTGAACGAGGACACATTGCCGGATCAACCCAACCTATAAACCTACAATTCGACCCCTGCTAAACCAAAAAAAAAAAAATTCAAATTTTCGAGCTATTATTGAGTAGCATATGCAGGTCAAAACGAAATAAAATGATTTACCTTTTGTGGACAACAGTAAAAACGACGTCCAGGGTTAATATCGGTCCATGAGGTTCGAATTATTGCCTTTCTTCCACACCAACAAATAACCATTTGAAAATGATTTTGCAATTGATTTGGGTTACTAGGGTGAAATCAAACCGGTATTTGAATTTATTTGAGGAAGAAAGGAATTTGTGAATTGATTTGGGATTACCTAGATTTGGGGAAGAAATCATGTAATTTATTTACATCAGGTTATATATATATATATATATATATATATACACATATATATAAACGGATTGAAATAAATGAAATAAAAGAATAGGTTAAATGGGGGTAAAATGGTCATTTACCCTCGCATGTGACATGCACATGACCTTTTTTAACGACACGTTACTCTCCGTTAGCCCCAGGTAGTGCCAGCGTGCGTTTTTGCATACCATGGGTACGATTCGGGTAATTTCCAAACGCCAGGTAGTGCCAGTGTGATTTCGGTATAAGGACAGGTACCATTCTTGTAATTTACCCTAATAAATATTTCTTCAGGTTAGCAATAATTTTGGAGTTGTAAACTTACAATGTTCATTTAATCAAATAATTTTGGAGTTCTAAACTTACAATGTTCAATTAATCAAGTGTATTCTGATTGAAATAATATAATGCATGTTTTTCGAAATAGCTTGGTCTATACATAATACAAAAACAAAAAAAACTTTGACATAATTAATATCCCAACTTTCCCTAAAAGAAAGATCGATTAACATATTTTTAAAGAAAGATGTCCATAAGTACATAATCTAAGCACAAAAACAATAATATCGTTATAAAGTATATAAAGTTATTCTGTATAAATATTCTAACTATTAGAAGGATTAAATTAAATAATGGATGTTAATGTCGGGTATATATAAAATAAAAAGGTCACAGTTTAAGGAGTGGATGCTTGGAGGTTAGTCTGCAACAAAAGGAATCAATAATGCAATTGAACATGTGTATTATCATATAAATACACACATCTACATCTATATCTATATATATATAAAAGTTGAATACTTGAAATCAATGCTGAACCAAAAATCAATGAGGGTATTTTTGATTTTACGGTGTGGTAATTCTAATTCGTGTAGTAAATCTACTGTTTTGATGATTTGTTACAGTTTATGAATGAATGGTTTATTAATGGCTGAGTGTTTCGTTTTCCATTGATTATGAGTGAGTTTTGTAGGATTACATTGAATGATTTCTGGATTTCATTGAAGCAGATATTCGAAGCTCTGTGATTATTTTGAACATTGATGGAGTATTTATGAGTCAGTTTTGTATAGTTTGGTAGACGAAGAGGATTGCATTAAAAGAGTTTTGGATTTCATTGAAGCAGATGATTTCATCTTTTGTGTTTGGAAGATGTTAGAAAATATGCTCTTAAATACTCATATGGGCATTGCAGTACCTACACAAGGACTCACACATCAGGATTGTGCATGTATCTGTAAGAGATCAAAATCTATTCATTTTGCAGTAAACATGAGCCAAAAAGGCCTCTTAATTTGGATTTTACTTCTTTTATTTTTCTGCAGGTGGGGAGCTGGGTTGAGGTTCTTAATAGGGTAGGTTTTCAATCCCAAACTTAATTAACTTTTGTGAGAGGTTACTATCCGATCAAACAATATAGAAACAAATATTTAAATGACTATTGAATATTCGGTAACATCATTTGCGTAAATGATATACTTAGGTTTTATTGCTTCTACATTAGTATTATTATTAATCATATATTTCTTTCTCTTACATGTGCTTTGTTTGCAGGTCTATTATATGATATTTTGAGACATCAATGTTGAAGCATTTAACATCACCACATCAGGTATGTTAGCGTGTACTGTTGGCTACTTTATATGCATTCTTTTACAGCCAAACCATTATCGTCACAAGATTGAAAAAAGACCTTTACTTTGTAATAACAAGTGATTTTGGGATAAACACTGGAAATTTTAGTGTAAAATTTGCAAAGCGTAGTGTGTTAATAATGTTTTCTGGAAATATCTTTGTTTGTAGATTTAACTACACTACACAGCCGCTTTTGAACAACCTGAGCCTACTGATTCCTTTAATGTTGCTTCTAAGTCAGCAACTATAGCATCACTAACCGTCACTTTTGAACAACCTCCACGAGAACCTCTCATGCCCCGTCATGTGAAAAGTAAGTATTCTTGCATTATCTATACAAAGGAGGTGTTTGGATATTTGTTTTAGAAGTGCTTATTATACAGTATTAAATAATCAAATATTCAAATGTGATATCATAAGTTGTTTGAGTATATGAAATGTTTTGTAATTACGACTAATAAGTTAATAAAATGAGCAAAAAGGATAAAATAGGTAGTCTTATTAAGTTAATAGAAATGATAATATAGGTAGTCTTATTAAGTTGAAAGAACGATAAAATAGGTGGTCTTATTTAGTTAAAAGAAATGTTAAAATAGGTAGTCTTGGTTTATTCTTAGATAAATTGCCCTGTAACAGGTATACGAATCTAATTACTTGATTCTTAATCTAATTACCTGATCCCTAAATATTCAGATAATGAGAAGCAACTCTTCTTTATCCGCTTATTGAAAACCGACTACTATCTTGCCAGGCATAAAGCTCGGCCCAAACGCCACCAAAGATTGATTCCAACTTCATGGAAAACTTGATGAGTATTAAAATGAAAGCCCTGTCAATACAAGAAGATGTAAAAGAAAGTGAAATTGAGGATGAGGAAGGGCTCACTTTGTACCCATATGAACGTCTAACAATGGTATCCACCGAGCTGCAAATATTGATGTTACCAATAGAGAGGCATTGTTTATTGCAAATCCATATAAAAGAAAACATAAATTGAACTATTATGTGACTGAAAACTTGCTCTATGCAAATATACCTGTCCTCGGCTGAGTTCAGAGAAAAGTTTTGAATGACCAATGAAGCCTTCTACAAGCTCTGCCAAAATGGAAGCAAAATAAATTAAAGATGGCACTTCAGCTGTTCTGAGTTCTATACGGCCTCAATCACAAATTTGTATGCCTTTTTTTTTTATTCTCTTAGAATACATTGCACCATGTTTCCTTCCCACATTTACCCCCTTCTCCCTTTTTCTAAAAAGATCGGTAAACGAATAAAGTGCTTTGAAATAACAATGAGCAAAATGGGTTTGCTCGGGCAGGATGGGTAATCGGTTAAAACACCTGTTAGACCTACTTCTAAAGGTTATATTATTTCATTTCTTTGGGTCGGGATTATTTAGCCCGTCTGTTGTTTTGGTTAGCCTATTTTAATCTAATTACTTGATCCTTAAATATTCAGATAATGAGGAGCAGCTCCTGTTTATCCGCTTATTGAAAACAGAATACTATCTTGCCAGGCATAAAGCTCGGCCTAAATCGCCACTAAAGACTGATTCCAACTTCATGGAAAACTTAATGAGTAGTAAAATGGAAGCCCCAACAATACAAGAAGATGTTAAAGAAAGTGAAAATGGAGGACGAGGAAGAGCACACTTTGTACCCATATGAACGTCTAACAACAGTATCCAGCTGCAGATATTGATGTTACCAATAGGGAGGTATTGTTTATTGGAAATTCATATAAAAGAAAACATAAATTTAACTATTATGTGACTGAAAACTTGCTCTATGCTATACCTATCCACGGCTGAGTTCAGAGAAAAGTTTGGAATGACCAAAGAAGCTATCTACAAGCTCTGCCAAAATGGAAGCAAAATAAATTAAAGATGGCACTGTAGCTGTTCTGAGTTCTATACGACCTCAATCATAAATTTGTATGACTTTTTTTATTCTCTTAGAACACATTGCACCATATTTCCGTCCCACATTTACCCCCTTCTCCTTTTTTCTAAAAAGATCGGTAAACGAATAAAGTGCCTTGAATTAAGAGCGAGCAAAATGGGTTTGCTCGGGTAGGTTGGGTAATCGGTTAAAACATCTATTAGACATACTTCTATAGGTTAAATTATTTCATTTCTTTGGGTCGGGACTATTTAGCCCGTCTGTTGTTTTGGTTAGCCTGTTTTCATTATACATGCTTCATATTCTCATATCAAGTGTGACATATAACATCAAGCTTACACCAAAAAAAAAGTAATAAAAAAAAATGCTAAAAAAGTCTCGGCCTGGCTGTTGATGCACAATCTTTTTAGTAAGGCAAATTTCCCCTTTTTGAATTTATTTAGTTCTGTCTAATCAGTTAAAGGACGGGATAATTAGGCTACTTAAGAATGAGTTCATAACTGTTTAATGTGATCTCTACCAAAAAACAACATATTACAATTGAATACATGTCTATGATTGGTTAAAAAAAATATCTTACTCATACCAAAAATCGCAGTCTCTGTGTTGCATAGAGAAATCACGTAGAGCATATTCACTTCAAAGGCACTTCCTGAATATATACCTAGATAAAAATATGTGTTGCTTACTTATCAAGGTCACATCCAACTCATATCTACTTTTCAACATCCACTTATAAACACCTGACTTCCAGCTGGAAGTGGATGGTTAGGACCCCTGTATTTGGTAGACTATTTACACTTCAATTGAGTAACATAGGTGAGTGTTAACATTGTGCTCAACAAAAGCAACATCATCTAATGGCAAGATGGGCGGGCTGGGCAACAGGTCATAAAAGATTCAAGTTGAAAAGAGTCCTTTTTTCGTATGGGATCAAATGAGCTATCGGGTTGGGCTGAGATGCAAACACTAATCAGCTGTTATAGTTATACAAGTAATGTGTAAATTATGACTACCAAAATTATTTTCTTTACTACAATAAAAGAAAATTCATTGAATAAAAGTTTATAAAAAGTTCTATATACTGATATTAAAGTTTTGTTGTCTGAAAGCTGATTCAATCCATTTAGCCCTTTCCTTTTTAGCTAAACGAACTTATATTTACTCACTCGATGTATGAAACCTGATTCAATCCGTTTAGCCCTTTCCTTTTTAGCTAAACGAACTTATATTTACTCACTCAAGTAAACAGGCTAAAATGTCACCATTAATCATTTCGTGTGTTACGACCCATATTTCTTTTATATATGTATGACCCTCTTGACTTATTTGATATACATTCACCTAAGATTGGATGAGAATTGTTTGAATTAGTAAGAGCATTAACAAAATAATTGGTTAATATATGCTTAAAAGGGTGAGTCTAGGAGCAACTAGAGGTGGCTAATTTAATCCGTTTAGTTTGACAGGGTTGATTCAGGTCAAAGTTTATCTCTAACGGGTCAAATTAGTCAAACATTTCAAAATCCGCCCAAACTGTACTTTTAATGAATAAAACTTTAAAACCTCGATTTCATTCAAAAACATTAGAAAATTCATCGACATCGTTAACAAATTTACAATGCACACCAAATGTTTATATATATCTAAATATTTGGACAGAAACTATTGTGGGTCAACACGAAGCACACAAACAATAGCATGTTTGACCCGAACCAAAACCGATCCATCAACCAATCCACCCAATCCAACCCATTCATTTTATCACATCAAGCCACAATCAATGATTAGACACATGATTAAAATTCTTGGAAATCGATACAAAAACCAGAGTTAGTTAAGTAAGTAATTCGCCTTTAGTTACAACAAAATTAAATTAGAAAAAACATTAAGCATCATTTAGGGCAAAGCCCACCAACTTCAACTTTCCACATGATACTACCATCTACCTTTTAACTCTTTTTCTAACTAAAAACCAACTAAAAATTATGATCATCGTCATCAACTATAAAAATTTAAAGGTGGGTTGGTTAAAATGTAAAAATAGGCTGCTTTGAAATGGATTGAATTAGTACTGAATGAAATGAGTTGGGTCAAGTTCCTTTGACCTGCAATCATGATTTGTCTATTTTCATAGGCGACTCTTTAGTAGTTAAAATATTAGTTGAGTGTTATTTAAAATAATAACGTTTTTGGCAACAATCTGTTTCTTGATCATTTCAACATTGGAGCAGGGAGTTTGCAAGGAGGGGTTAGTGAAAGGGAAGTAGTTGACTTTCCAAGGAATCCACGGTGGGTTTCATCATCCTAGCAAAGTAGAGAGTCCGTACATTCTTCTAGAGCAGTTGAAGGACGAGTTGGCTTAAAATCTAGCAGCTTTGCATACTCGGTTTTCAAATGATACATGTAATCATATAATCTATCAATATTCAATAGCTCCATATAATGTTGAACTGCTTTCCCTACTGCCTTTGCCTGTTAGTCACCTAAAAGAGTACAATGAGATTGACCAAAGATAATAGTAAGTGAAGTAGTCCTCTTTAGATGGCAATATGGGTGGGTCGATTAACAGGCCAAAATGGGTGATTTTTAAAGCATGTCATATCTGTTAACGTTATTCCGGATTATCGGGATTAGTGGTAAAGAAAAATGGAGGAAATAGTACAATGAGGATACTTAAGAGTAAGCCGTCGTCTGCGTCATCGGATTAACGCCATTGATCCGCCTTTATGCCCCATCTCAGCAGGTGAAAATGGCCAACACCCTTTTCACAGTTTTCATAAATTCTTATGCTTTATTGGATCGGTTGTGTATATTTATCTAATTGCTATGACTCTTGATGATAACTACACGGATAATTGGAGCAGATTGTTTAGTTTTGATCAAGAGATGAGGGGGGACAAGATTCATTGGCCGCTAAGAAATCAAGGTGTTTTCAAGATCTATATTTTATGTTTTAATTAACTCATCTTTTAAATTATCTAGATTTCATGTTTTTTTAGGCCATGTTGTATGCGACTTATGTCAAATGCCTTTTTTCATTTTTAATCAAAATACTATGATAAAACAGTGGAATTGATATGTTTTGGTTAAGTTCTTCTATTTGGTTCCTTTGCAAATTTATCAAAAACCTTCAGCCCTTTAAAAATACACCTTCCTTTAGTTATTCCTTCAATAAACACAGTAGATCACCATAAATTCGTCCACTAATTCGGTAAATTCATGGGTTGCCTCTTGGTATTTATAGATGAAAGCCTTTGTTAGATCTCATTTAATGTTTGATCACATTCTTTTCTGAAAAGAAACTGCCCTAACCAATCACAAGATGAATAGGGATATGATGGCTGATGCGAATATACTTCAAGGTACTATATTTTATGATGATGCAAAAGAAGATACTGATGAAATATTAGCCGATGGACAACAGAAAGTGTTGGATGATGTTCCGAAGACCCTTGGACAACAATTACTAGGCCCGCCTTATTCATAAGCTTCGTCTGTGGGTACTCCTGTATCATATTTTTATTTCACCTATTATTGAATTTGATGTAGCTTGGTAAAACAACCCAGAATCAATGAAGGTGTGGAAGGGCTATTGATTGGCAAGTGTGGCAGAGCATTACATACTCTTTTGGAACTGCTATGAGTATCAACAGTGTACCATAAGTATGCTGCTTATGTGCAAATGTGATATGCATAAAAAGGATGTGGAACTGGCTGGAATCACGTTCACGGGTGAACCTCCCAAAAACAAGAAACAAGCTGGTCATGTCAGCTTGGTCATCTCTGAAACACTGTGAGTTTCATTCAAACCCAATTATAATTTGACTTTTTATAGACCAAACAAACTAATGTTCTCGGGTTCAGAGGTTTTTAACAACTTATTGTAGCTAGACGTTTGAATTACATTTGATTTGCAAGGACACTTTTCAGCAGTTTAAAACCAAGATGTTTGTAATATAAATTCGGTTTAAAAAGAATCTTATGAGTTTGTAGAGATGGGTTCTGTTGAGATTTCTTAGTTGCAAAAGCCTAAAAAAGATCATTTTGATCCATTTTTTTTGGGAATTAATCTCATGATTTTATTAAAACCGAGATCTTTTTAAGCCTACGTACAACGATTTGATTTCAAAGCCAAAAGAATCAAATTTTGTCAATATGGAATTTCACAAGTTCAAGTTACTTCAAAAGTTCATTTGGGCGGTCAAAAGAGATATATGGGTATGTGAAGTGGTTTGTTGGTAATGTTGCATCAGGTTGTGATGCGGGGGCCACCACTTCATTATTTTTGTATCATTTAGAGGATGCCCGTACCCGTTTAGCAACTGATTCGGTTGGTAATTCAACCATTAAAAAGTGGCAGTATAATGGGCTATTCGATGTATACCGCAAGACCCTTGCACCTGATGGCCTTCGAGGGTGGTACCGTGAATTTTGGATTTCAAGTTGTGGGAATAACTTTCTCAATTCAGTTTCGTATTGTCATTGGCTATCGAATAACACTTGGGAAATGACATACTAACTTTGTTAAGATAGGCTAACGACATACAGGTTGATCTTGAAGAAGCTAAGGGACAAGGAATTGCAAAGTTGCAGAATGTTTTGCAAGAAATGCAAGGAAAAATGGAAGACGCACACAAGATAAATTATAAATTAGTTTTATTACATTTATGTCCAACACCTGAAATCACCAATTACCCAACTATCATATTGAACTTCTTTTAATGGGGTGTTAGTTTGAGTGAGCAAACTCTTGAAAAATGTGCATCTCTTCGGAACTGATTTAGTCAGGTTACCACTACAATTCCCTTTTCTCGGTGAATGATAATAACATAATCATACTTTTATAAATAATGAGTATGTGCTCTATAGGTTTACTCAAAAGAATATTCTCAGAGTGTTCCCATAGGGAACACGGGTTACGTCGGTGAATTTTAAACTCACTGCGTGGATACATGGTGGTCAGATGGTCATGTCCAATATGCAGGTGTTCAATTGGAGTTTATTTTTTGGAACTTTCAGCGGTGGTATATAAAGATTAGAGGGGGCAAAATGGACGGGTATAACGGGTTATGAACAAGTAACTCTTGATAAAGATTAGAGGGGGCAAAATGGACGGGTATAACGGGTTATGAACAAGTAACTCTTGATAAAGATCAAAACGGGTCACGTTGGGTTGGTCAAAACAAGTCATACTTGGATGGACCAGCAAACACATTTTATCCATATTTGGAATTATTAAAATTACTAATCTGCAAATTATAATTATAGATACTATGTAATCACGAAAAAGCGTTATTTTGTTGAATAAACGATTTAACAGATTTTTATGCATATGAATACTTTTCGCATAACGTTTGGCCCATTTGACTTATTGTCTAATAGTAAGATGTGTTAGCTTAACCTATTCGACTCCGTATAGATTAAAACGTAGCCCACAATCCCACATCAACCCATTCATACGTAAAGGAGTCTGATTTGCATTTGCCACCTCTAAGAATTCTAATGTATAAGACTTTGAACTATTATTACATTTCTTTATGAATAAGGGTTTGGAAAATCACTTTGATGATACATGGAATGTTTAGATCCAATGGATGGCGTGGTTATGTTAAGAAGCCTGATTTTCTATTGAGCAGGGTCCTAATAATGAGGTGTTTGATCCCAAAGCAGTATTAGAAGTGAATAAAACTTTGAGGGTTAGTAAAGCGTCTATCTTTCATGTTGATTTTTCATATGAATATGAGATTTCTAAGCTACAGGTGAGAGTGTATATGGGTGACGTGTGGCTTATGGATATTAACCAGACCTATTTGATACTTTCTCACCACCAGATTTCTACACAAAGGTTAGTTATGGAGCCAAGTAAGCAATGGCTACCTCTCATCATAGTGAAAAAAGTTCCCCTGGACTTTTAAAGTCGAGTGGGTTCTCATGAACATCCTTTGTTGGTAAACCGGTAGTAGTTATAGTATATATGTGTCCTCTTTAAGTTACGTTAAGAAAAACATTCTCAAAGCTGAACTCGCTAAACTAAAACCAACAAGAGGAGTATTAGAGACAATATTTTATAAATAATTAGTTAATGCGTTAATATGACTACATAACTGTTCTTTGAGGAATCTTATTTTGCCAAACCCGACCTGCGGGAATCATATGTTGTGATTGAGAAAGCAATTGGAACTCTGGGTGGGTTCTACTCAAAGGCATTCCATCTACTCTTCTTCCTGAAAAAGTGTCTGATTTCTTTATGCTTGAATTTTAGATTATTGTCGAGAAATCACTTATCAAGAAGTATCAAAAAGGAACAGGGGCTTCAGCAATTAAAACGTGCTATGATAATTTAGGAGCTTATCTCGATCAACCTGTCTGACCCCTTTCCCTTTTTTATTTAGGTTATACATTTACTCATTTGATCCATTAACATGAAGCTAAAGCACAAATACACCCATTTTGACATAAATAGGTTGAAATTGCTGTTGAACTCTACTGAATCTATATTTATGTTTTACATATGTCTGGACTTCTATAATGTTGACCTATTTACTTTTTAATGTGTTGACTATTATTTGAGTTTAGGATGATTATTATATATTTTGTTTGTTATTTGGGTTTAGGATGATTATTATATATTTAATGTGTTTACTATGGGCGAATTTAACGTTTCATGATCTATGCAGGAGAAGATAACAAAACAAACATTAATAGAGATGGCTTTACATGAACAACTAAAGGAGAGACACGAAATGGAGAATAAATTACAAAAACTTTTGAAAACAATGGATCATCTTGAAAGAGAAAAAAGAGAAGAGGCAACTCCTTTGGTTGAAGCAGCATTCCAAAAACGTTTAGTTGAGAGCAAGCTCAACGTGAACATTTCCAGTAGGTTGAAACATCTGCATAGCCATGGCCTTGAATCTTGCATGTATACAACAATTTAATCTAAATGGGGTAAAATGGGTGGCTACAATAATGGGTTTGGGTCATATAGTTGCTGATTTTCCGGACTAAAAAAGGGGTGGATTAGGTTGGAATTCACTTTAGTAATCCGAAAAACAACAGGTGTGCAAAACTGAAATTACTGTCACCTACTTAATTTTGTTAATGTAGGGAATGCAAACTTATTTTGTACAATTTCATAATATTAGATACCAAAAACCGAGAAGAACTTGAAGTTTTTACTTCAGAAGGTATTGAAGCAAAGTGATGTTGGAAGTCTTGGAAGGATTGTGCTGCCAAAGGTATAATATTTGATTAAGTTTTAAATTCTTTTTAACAGGATCTTACTATAGTTTTTTTGTGTTTTAATTGTAAATGAATTCGATTTACCAGAAAGAAGCTAAGAGTCACCTCCCGGATGTTGATTCAAGAGACGGAATTTCTATCGCTATGGAGGACCTTGGGACATCTCAAGTTTGATTTACCGATTCAGATGAACCAACTTAGAGGAACCATAATGCAAGCCGAGTTAAGCAAATAATGATGAGATACCCTAAAAGTGTTGATCTCGAGTTTAATTGTTAAGCATCAACCTAATGGATCAACTTGGTGCGAGAAACACGTGTGAGAAGACCTGATGTGACTAAAGTTGGTTCGTGTTGTCTGGTGGGGCTTATATTGGATGGGATTTTGTATGTTGGTAATTTTGGTGATTCTGGAGCTTATAGGGCAGGTGATAGATAATGATAACAAAGTTAATGCTGATCAAATTACCGAAGATCATAATCTTAACTTGGCCGAGGGTAGACAAGAACTCAGAAAACAAAATAGAGATAACCCTGAAATTATCGTTAAAGTAAATGGAGTATGGCGAGTTAAAGGGCTAATTCAGGTTTAATTCTCTTTTTAGCTTCTACTTTCAATGTAACATGAACACAATTATGCCATTAATAAGAGCCATTAGTCGATTACTTGCTTCATATTAGTGTGCCTTTTTGTGCTAGAACAGTATGGCAACATAAAGTCGGTTTCTTTTTCGCTCCAATTGTGTTATTGTGGTTGATATGCATCGGTACCCTTGGAATATACAATATAATCGTTGGAATCCACATGTTTATCATGCTCTTTCCCCTGATTATATGTTAAAAGTTCTTCAGGAAGACTAAAAAGCAAGGATGGATTTCTTTAGGTGGAATTCTACTATGACTAACAGGTAAATATCTGTCTTTTTGGCATTTGGTTTTAAATTCGTTGTCTTTAGTACAATTTGGTCAGATTCAATGATCTCAGGAACAAGGCTTCCGATTGGTTGATCAATGCAAAGGTTCTCTTTCAGGTGTCAACAATACTGGAGTACATAACATGAATCAGTTGGATTATTATTATTCAGTTGACTTACCGCACGACTTTGAGCATAACTTTTTTAGTGGGTTGATGGCATGGGCCGAGAAGATGCTTTACCTCAGCAAATGGCCGGATTTTTGCCCACCGTTTGCCCTCCGCCTTCTGCTTTCTTGGGACCAAATTGTGCTCTTTAGGATGTGTTCTGACAGGCCCGTTCAAGGATGGTTTCCTGACTATTGTAGTAGCTTGCATGCTGGAATTGCTCAAAATGAAGGATGATTTGGGATGACAGCTGTCATACGACCAAAAGGAATTGAGTTGAAGGACTCTTTGCTTTTTGCCGCACTTAGTGCCAAGGCACAGGGAAAGGACGTGGGGGTCGGCTGCTACTTCAAAGTCCCCATGGAATGCACCTGGTTGGTTTGCTTCTTTCTGCTCCCTTTCTTGCTGATATAGTAATTTACCCTATTTACTTATGATTTCCAAAGCTACGCTTTATTTTTTAATGGATCATACGGTTGATTTGTCAACAAACATTAGCTCAAAATAAATGGGTCGAAAGTCTCCTAAAGTGCATTTATAATGCATTATATGTCCAAATCTCTTAGTTTATCGATGATGAGTGAAATATATAATTTATTATTATATCTGACACATTAATTGTATTATTTATCAAATAGTTTGAGATGTTTATACAATAAGCTTCATGGTTCAACCCAGTTCCTTTTTACCCGTTCAAAAATTACCTGTTTTGAGGTGTATCACATATTAGAGATTTTATGCATTAATGAACAAATTAATTGGTATTTATTTAGCTAAAAAGTTTTTGTTCAAAAAGTTAAAGTTTCTTTTGTTTATAATATAAATCTTTACGGGTAACAACAGTAATATTGAATCATGATTTAATGTAGGAATATATTTGACCCAAAAAGTCAAAGGTATGTTTGCAGGCTCCAAACAATGTTTCCCTACCTTGGGCCCTTCTCTTGCACGGAAATTCAGGTACATATGAACCACTTGAGTTAGATCAAGTGGCCAGCCACCCCCTACAAAGCCGGGCCCCACCATGTTTACCCCTTGCCAAATATGGGGGGCGCAGGTTCGAATCCGACTGCAAGCATGATGAGTGATATTCTTCCAAGAGTATTGCTCAGTGTGGTGGTATTTGGTGGAGGGGTCTAACTGGGGCATGTGTTGTGTGGCCTGTGCATGTCAGTACCCAATGTGGTACACGGGGTTAAGGTGTCCCTGCCAAAATACACTTTTGCCAAATTCAGGTACATATAAATGGAAGGTAACTTTGTTGTACTAGGCGGTTAAAATTTATGTCATTTTTCCCCATTTGGTTTCCATATATTATGTTTACATTCCCGGTTTATCCAGCACTCATACTTGGTTACATGGGTCAAGCAGTGTACTTATCAAAATTTTCACCGAATGCTGATCAAACAGTTGACTCAACTCAATGTAATTTCAGAAATTTTGAAGTGGCCCGTGCTTACAATAACCAGAAGCCAAGCAATCATAAGTGGAACATTCTCCCTCAACAATCAAATTCAATTACTTGGTTGTTTCCGTCAAAGCTGTGCATACCTCTGACAAGATTCATGGTCAGATCTACATACCTGAGATCAACTGGATACTCATGATCCTCTGCATTGCAGTCACCATTGGTTTCAAAGATAGCAAACACTTCCAAAATGCATCAGGTACTTGCCAAGAACCCCAATCGAGAGGCGTAAGTTCATGATATTGGTTAGCAATATGGATGCCCTAAATTTGAGCATTGGTGAGCTTGATTACTTGGATCTTCCTTTAGTAGAAAAGGTGAAAATCTTTTTGATTTAAACCCCTTTTGACACATCTTTCCCCAGAATTGTCCGTTTTGACTTATATCACCAAAATGGGTGTAACAGGTTTTGCAATTGACAGTAAGCAATATTATAACGGTAGCTGCAGTTGGAAATGATGGACCCCTTTATGGTACACTTAGTGGTATTGATTACAATGATCACATTGCCTCATTCTCATCACATGGCATACACACGTGGGAAATTCCTTACGGGTAATCATCTTCTTGGAGTTTCGTGGTCTTATAATTAAGTTTAATGATACAATTAAGTCCACTGGCTGACAAAATATTGAACTTTATCAAGATTAGCACAGGTTGTAAAACTTTATCAAGAACGAGTGTTGCAAGTCCTGTCGTTGCTGGTGTAGTAGATTATAATTTTAATAGATTAGTTTTGCTGTCATGTTCAGTACATTAGCTATTTTACAGCTTTTTTGAAAAATGGACCAAAATAGTTGGTGGAATGGCGGGACGCCCCAACGCATAGATAAAAGTACCTACTTATGCCAACCCGTTACCTAATCTGCCCACATTGCCCATTGTGCCACCTTCTATAAAAAATCTCACGACGATCATTTGCGGACTTTCAGCTTTATTAAATCTTGGTTTTGTTTCAATAGATAAAACATAAACTTGCAGAAAGAGTAATGGTGACGCACCTTCACCTGTATGGAAAATGGGTGAAGGTATGAAATCTATGACATTCTTCTGTTTCTGATGTAGGGCGAGCTAGCTATGGCATTCCTCGAATTACTTAAGAGGTTGTGGGTCCCAGGACGTGTTGCAGTTGCTCCACAGGCTTTCAAAGCGAAGTTGCCTAGGTTTGTACCACAATTTGGAGGGCACAATCGAGCTTTCATGACTTGAGCTTGATATATTGAGTGAACCGGGTTAAACAAAAGTTGTATATAAATTCTAGCGATGTTGATGCCCGACCGGATGAACAATTCGCGGATGAATTCTGGGCTAACCATATATCTTGCAATGATCCAATAGTTGTGTATGTCTGTCAAGTGAGTATGAGATTTAACTTCTCATGACATCTTTTAGTATATAGTAGAGGTTGCCATATGGGTCAAAACGGGATGAGTTTTATTTCTAAAGATTGAATCAGATAAATTATTTGACTTTATCCCTAAAAGGAATATCAAAATTATTCCAATTTGAAATGATGAAATTGTTAATATAAAGTTCTAACATTTAATTTTTAATTGAAAAAGTTTAATTGACATTTTGGGGAAGAAGGATTTGATCCATATCCCGCTTTTCTTTGAATTCGAGTCAAAGCTGCATGAAAAACGAAAGATAGGTGTTTTTGGGTAGAAGCCCTTTGGTAATACATGTAAATTTGAAAGTTGAATTTAACTTATGTTTAGCATGAGGCTCAATAGATAAAGAACTATATTAGCACTCAACTCCTCAACTTATGTGGCATAGACCCATTACCCAGCCTGGCCACTTATTCCCATTTTTACATCTATAGTTTACATGAAGTGACTAAACATCAATTCTTGCAGAA
>JAOEHQ010014634.1:0-15585 GCA_025447715.1 Asclepias incarnata
TTGTCAACATCATCAAGAACCAGAAGGAGCTTCTGATGCTTTATCATCCTTTCTATCAATTTAATTCCTTGGTGACAACTATCTATGCGTATATGACTATCAAGACGAGCCATCACCTTCGAATAACCATCGGTCATTGAGCACCAAAACCGATGATGTTAACTTCGAATCACCGCCACCATCGATATCCAGATCTAAAATCAACTAAAAACCCATTAAACCCAATATAATGAAGCAAGCATTAAACCATTTTTTCCGGCAACAAAATCAACTAAAAACCCATTAAACCATTTTTTCCGGCAACAAAATCAACTAAAAACCCATTAAACCATTTTTTCCAGCAACATAATCAACTAAAAACTTATTAAACTCAATATATCGAATCAATTAATCAATGGTTGAACTTGAATCCCCATCTAAAGCAATCGTCGGAAAGTTATGGTGTTGGCGGCGGCGGTGGCTGTTATGTGACGGGGAAGCAATGAATCTGGTCGTCGGAGTAAATGGCGACAGTGAGATAGAAATAAAGAAAGAGATAGAAGAGATGTGGTGCAGATTCCTTATGGCATTCAACTAGCTAGCAGCGGATTGCAAAAATCAAATTACATCAATCATTTAATTCAAGCGGTCGGGAAATATCGTGTAAGAGATTCATATATAATTGAAGAGGACTGTGTGTATATATTTATATATATGATAGATATACAGATTCATATGTGTATATATATATATAAAAACAAATGAAATGAATTATTGTAAGTCCACGTCAGCGTTATATCCACGTCAGCATGCCACATAGGCACTTACCTGTTACAACTGGAAGTTACCCGGTAGCTTACACCACATAGCCCAAAATACAAAGGTGCATACATTACATATCCACCCGAGTAGGTCACTACACTACATAACCATTTTGTCATAGTTGGTTACATTCATATGCCATAATCCCTAACTAATTTAACGAGCTGCACCCTTGGGCATCATTTTTAAAATTTCTTGATATTTTAACCTTTATCTTTAAATCATTTACATTTTTACTCTTTTTATGTTTTATTTTTACATGTGTTTGTTTAAAAAATTTTATGCAACAAAAAGATACTATTATATGAAATAATGAATTATGTAACTATTGGTTTAACCCGTCTCAACACGCAAATAAACCTTGTTTCATTCAATTCTCAAATCCGGTCAAATAACCATTAATCCCGACCAAATCACCTTTGAAAATTTTCAATTTATACTTTCACCTTTTAATAAATTTATATTTCCATCTTATTTTTATATCAACCTTTATATTTTAATCTTCATCTTTTATTCAGTTTACACTTTAAACCCATGTTATATTTAGGTTTGATATTTTAACCTTCATCCTTAACTAATTTAATGAACAACACCCGTGGGCATCATTTTTTAAAATTTCTTGATATTTTAACCTTTTTTTAAAATCATTTACATTTGTACTCCTTTTTATGTTTTATTTTTACATGCGTTTGTTTAAAAAAAATTTATGTAGAAAAAAGATTCTATTATACGAAATAATGAATTATGTAACTATTGGTTTAACCCGTCTCAACGCACAAATAAACCTCGTTTCATTCAATTCTCAAATCCAGTTAAATAACCATTAATTCCGACCAAATCACATTTCTTATTTTCTTTCTTCAAATTCATCGTTCAATTCTTTATCAAGTCATTGTTCAAATCACTGGAACACACAAAGCTAGGGAGTAGGGAGCGTCCTTCATCCACCATTTTTTAAGCCGGCCTCACCATTGAATCCAATGACATGATGGTCCATATCTTTTTTATTTATTTACCGGCAAATGTTAGTTATTAGTAGTTATTAAACGGGTGATATCCTAGTGACCACGTTATTCACAACTACAAGATGCTCCAAACTTTTCTACTTCGCAAATCCCATTACTCAAAATCTATAAATTCAAACCAGTGTCAACTGAGTCTTGGTTCATCAGATCCAATTCGGTTAAAAGAAAGACTTACCCACCTCAAGTTGATTATTTTTTGAGGTAAAGGTTTAACCTGGTTAACTTGTTTTTTTTTTTTTTTGGTTTTAAACCCTCTCAATAATTCACCCCTACAAATGTAGTAAGTGAGATTCGAACCCTGGTGAAATACCCGAAGGTCAAAGACGTTACCAATGGGACACAAACCCCATTGGCCCTCAAGTTGATTATTGGTATTGACTAAAAACTACTTCATGGTTGTGAAGGGTATCATTCACATTGAATTATTTGCCCTTGTGCTTAATTAATTTGAAGTTTGCCTACACAGAGGCAATGACCCAAACGAGGAAGCAACCTGATTGCAAGTTCGGGTTGTGGTCATGGATATAAAGTTTGACAACACATATTTGTGAACCAGATCTAAAATTCAAAGATTTTTCTGCATAAGATTTGTCAAGTCCTAGGCTCGATGATATCCCACAACGCAGCCCCATTACTACTTTAATTAGTTCTTTCATAATACTCAAAACTTCATAGCAACACATGTTAAGACATTTGACTATTAATTTCAAACATATTGATTCTAAGTTCAAACTCCTTAAAGATATTATTAGGAATCCAAATCCAAATCCAATACCAAAATATAAAAGAAAATGCACATGGCACTTAATTCCTGAAAATCTAAATTTAAAAGTCAAATTTAGTCCTTTTAAGCTCAAAAGGTCACACTAAGCCTCTTTTATAGAACGCATTTGTACATTACAAGAAGCAAACTCTTATTTTTCTTTTTCTTTTCCCTGGAAGACAATTACAAAGGGTTAAAAACTTAAAACCCGAGTCTTGAACCCACAACCTTTTAGATTTTTAGACTCTTTACGAACCCTTTGGACCCAAAGTTAATGACAGAGTCAGGTAGAAGCTAGCATGTGAAGTTCCCTTCCAATCTTTATATCTGTTATGTTTGTTTACAAGATTTAGTATAGAATAACAAAGTTACAGAATTTTTGAGCCGGAAAATCAATATTATAATCAATTTGTAGCTTTTGCCCCATGCCTTTACAGAGTTTACATCTCGCTTTTGCTTAAGATCAAATGATTGTCTAAAGCAGCCTAATCAAATCACATGGGAATAAGATAATTTGGTTGAGTGTAGTTTGTTGATAAAAACAGATGACCAAACTAGTTGGTAAGAATGGTTGCAAGTGAAAACAACCCTTTTGTTTTGTTATCATTGGAAGAACCTTACTAATTGATTCTTCTATGACATTTTCTAGTTTATTAATTATTTATTCTTAAAGATTGTTATGGCGGTATACTCCTTTACATCCATTAAAATTCAAGATACTAGATATGGCAAAAGAGGCGGGTTGGTTGGGTTGAGAAATGAGTACGGTCTGAGACGGGTCGGGTTATGTTGACCCGCCCACAAACACTTTTTGCCCATTATTTACAATATGTCGAAATAAATAATGTGTCTTATAATATTGAAATACTAAACAAAACTTAATCTAAATGATTTAGAGGTTAACATGCACTAAAAATATACTTTGAATGACTTTCGATCCATTTAAAAATCTCGATTGACTCATTCATAAGGGAATTGGCAGAAATGGCTGCCTCTAGCGGAAACTCTAATACTCAGTTCAATGAAAGGGTATGACTGTAAAACACTTAGCTAAGATACCATATGATAACAGCAGGATCTGGAAATTTTGGAGCAGGAGTACAGTCGGAACTTAAATAATGTACTGATCACCTGAAAACTATGGATTTGTTCTGGCAGTGAAACGATATGCAACATTAGTAGATGTTATCAAGTACATGACATAAGCGGATAAGCCAGATCTTTGCAGGCATTATCGAGTTCTTGAATCACTTGGAACCATTGATCACAGGGATCAGAGAGCAGATGTCAGCAAGGAAAATCTAAAGTTGGGGATTGAATGTTGCGGAGTAGAGTATGCTAAATATGGATAGATGTAACTAATAGAAGGAATGGAGTTGAGATCAGGTTATTCCGCATACATCTCCAAACACTTAGCACAACTAGCTAACATAACATTAGTACTACATGTATACACAGATAAGGCGATGCATATGATAAGATCATGATTAAAACATGCACGAAATCATCATAGGCTATGATCACGTGCTCATATCACAGCAAACTATCATCTTGTCATCATCATAGCCAAAAGGGAATAAACAAACTACTAACTATCAAACAAGAACACAAGTAAAACAACATAATTACTTCATAACAGCAAAACTGTGCATTATGATTTGTTTTTCCATTTTGAGGAACAAAACAAGACTATACAACCATCCTTTCTTGAGGATTTGTTCTCACTTAATCAAGAACATAAACATCACCACAAGTATATACTTTCTTATTTTATTTTTTTTGTTAATGAAAAATCAAAACTTTAAAGAAGACGAAAAAAACCCATGAAGACTCTCAGCTTGTTGAGAGTCCTTCCAGCCCGAAACTTGTCCCATTGCAAGAATCTTGGAAGTATGCTCCATTTGAAGAACCGCTACCGTCTAATCCCCTTGTATGGAACGATTAATTGGTGTTTGCTCAACTTTGACCAAATCAAATCCCATATCTCCACCATCAAGCGATCGAATTTGAACTTCATGACGATCCGAATAATAATTATTATGATTAAGTACATCATTTCTAATCCTGCAAGCTGCATAATCATTCAAAGAAACCGACCTTCTAATGATCAAGAAATCACTAGTCCCACTTGCACCACCACCATCTCCCTTACTATTTTCATCATCATCATCATCAACCCTAATTCTCAAATCCAATCTTTGATCATTACCATCGTCCACCCTTTGTCCCTCTTCCACATCACCATCCTCCCTAACCGAAATCTCCACTCGGGCTTCTTCCCCTCCACCCGAACCACCCAAGTTTTCGTCCAGAGATAACGAATTATTCGTTGCATTCTTAACAATCCCAGCTCTACATAAAGGACAATTTGTGTGTGATCTAAGCCAAGTATCAATACAAGCTAGATGAAATGCATGGTTACATTTAGGCAACAATCTAAGTGCTTCATTTTCTTGAAAATCACTTAAACAAACCGAACAAGACGTCCCGTCTATAATTTCGTCGGTTTTCTTATACTTAACAACAGTAATTGCACTTATAACTGAAGGATTCAAACCTATAGTTCTAATATACCAAATAGGATGATCAACGATATCATGATCAACAAACTCTTCATTAGTCTCTTGATTTTCCGGCGAAGAAGGTGATCGCCGGAATCTTGCTCTATACCAAACAGTGTAAAACTTATAAAGGGCGTAAAGCAAGAATAGAGAGAAGGTTATAACAAGTATAAGAAGTGATATTTTGAGAGGCAAACTTAGAGATACATGGTGGTGCTTCGGTGGTGTTGTATATATATATCCATCGTCGTACGGCGGCGATACGGCCGGAGAAGTGTAACAATTTGCTGGACATATATATGAGCAAATGGGCATGCAATCATTTGTTGGATTTTGTATTGGGTCGCATTGAAATGAACATATTACGGCGGCTTCGGTGGCGTTTACCGGAGATTCGATCATTTTCCGGTGAATTGTCATGGGAGAAAAAAGGATGAAACGGTGTCGTTTATGGAGATGATGTTCATTCGTTTTGATGAATTTTTCGCATGAGAAAAATTAGTAGGGATTTTTGAGGGATTTATGTTGACTAAATAATTTGTGTGTGTATAAAGATTTTGTTTTGATAAAAGATAACAACGGAGGTTTTAAAAGTCAACGTTGGATTTATTGGTGTTTGAGTAAAGGTAGATTTTGTGGAACTCAACATAGGAATCCTAGTTATGATGATTATTAATTAATAATAGAAAATTATATATTATATCTATACTCCTTAATAAAAAATCAAATCCGTTCAAAGTTACAAAATTTGGATATAAAAAATACTCATATTTTTTTTTTTGTATTTACACAATTACATCATATATCTCTTATCTTTTAAAATATTTGCCCTTTTACATTAATTACCTTTACATCAATTATTTACATCACTCGACGCCATCACTACCACCAACAGTCGTCGCCACCATCACACCGTCGCATTGCACGGAATGATTAAATAGTAAATATATTGGATATTAAATTTGAAGAGGTTAGGTGATTCATTAGAAAGTGGGAAGTTTTGTAACAATATACTAAGTTAGTTGAACAAAATTCTTGACTTTTCTTCACTTTATAGTTTATATTATCATTAATATTTATTATTTTTATTTATTATAAAGTATATAAGATAAGAAATTGACTAACACAATATGACAAGAATTTATTCTAATCACTTTAATTGAAAAAGGCTAAATGGAAATTGGCTTGTCCCACGATGTACTCTATCCCTATCTCATCAGTTTAGCACTTTAGCCACATATTTCTAAGTGAGGCATTTATTTTCATTTTTTTTTTTCTATATGTATTTTTTTATATGTAATAAACAGTTGTACGTATACATTGTTTATTACACATTGAAAGGTGTATTTAGAAAAGAAATATAAAAATAGAAGCATCCATTTCTAAATAAACTGACATATTACTAACATCATTTCTTCATCCTTTTATATTTTATTAATTAAACACAATAGTTTAAAAACCTACATTTATAAAAATAAAAACATTATGTGTAATAATAATACAAGACTCAAATATGTTTACAAAGAGAACTAATTAAGATAATCCGACATGGCTGCAATATATCAAAGGTTGCAATGTGTCCGAACTTTACCATATGTTGATTTTGTCAAGCCAAGTTACGTATCTATCTCTAAAAACTTGTCCCATTTCGAATTTGTATCTATCATCAAGATCGGATCTATCATCAAGGTCAGATCTATACCCATTTAGAACTTGTATCTATCATATCGTCACCACCTATATATTCATGCCAACAAAAGGATATATAAATGATGCAGAGTGACGAGCGTTAGTTAAGATCCGAGCAAGAAGAAGAATAAATGACCGGATAATTAAAAAACCCGATCACATTGAACGTATAGATTTGAGCAAGAAGAAGAGAAAAGCGGGTTAAGAGGGTGGACCCACAAAACATTCGTCGCTTGCTCGTCTCTTAACCGATGCTCAAAACCGACGCAGACAAGCAACAAAGGGGTGCCATTGGCATCGCTTAAGCGACAGTCGTCACTTTAAATCGACGCTCGTCACTTTGCGTCGTTGGGATCGCTCTTATTGACCAATCAAACTATTTTGTTAAATTAGAATTTATTTATTATAGCCAACTGGTATATCATATGTGTAAGTCCAAGGATTGATAATGAGATCAGCTGAGAAGATTTGCTAGTGATGTATGTCATCAGCATACAATATCTTTCAGTGAATGATCATTGATAAGCGATTAGTGAAACCTCAAATTAAAGAAAATTGACTTGCTGATTGGGGACCAACAATCAATCCATTAATATCGAGAACTATTAACATAGAAAATAAAAAAGTTTGACAAATAGTTGTTTATAATCTAAAAAACACTTAAAAAGTTTTCTAATTTTGTAAGTTAAAAAGAAGCGAGAAAATTAAAAAATATATGTCCATGTAAACAGTCACACATTAGCTGCCATATATAAAATGACAAGGCTATTTGTGGAATGGGCAATTTGTGTAAGAATGCTTACATAACCTCTTTTTCACCAAAATAGCTAAGTTACGAAATGAACAAGTAAGGTGCTTTAAAGCCCATTGTAACCAATGAAAGCCAGACATGTAATGAGAAGTCTACATTAAGAACTTCGAAGACCAGATCGTTGCAAGTTGAGAGAGTTAAGCTGTCTGTTACTACTGCTCAACAACATTTTACTCTACACATTTCATGCAACTCTTAAAGTTTGCTCTTCATTGAAGTTAGCTATTAGTTTAATAAGTGTTTGATGATAGTGTGTCTAATTCATGATAAACTAGTGTGCCTAGCTAGTTTATTACAAAATTAGTTCCTACCAACTCGTGAATGTAAGTTAGAGTCTTTCTACTTGCTATTGTAATTTTTGATCAATATAATACATAATTACTTCTTGCAAATTTATATCGTGTGTTTGTTATTTCCCTTGTTTAGTTTTCGCGAAAATGTTTTAAAAATCCAAACCAACAATATGTTTCATTAAGACTAGTTTGTATATATACGGAAACAGAACTCACTAAGCTTTAGCTCATTTAATTAGTATGTATGATAGCCCATCAACTTATAGGTTGTGTGACTTTAAGTCCCATGATGAACATTTTATAAATATGTGTGAAATTCGTGTAAATTTATTTTAGTTGTCTTTCTATAAAATAAAATAAAAAATTGAAATAGAAAACCAAAATCGAATGCTAAAAAGCCAAAAACAAATGTCACCCGGGTCACCGATACTATTGTTTTTTTACAGTATTTACTATTTGAGTTGCTAAGGCATTTATTATTAAGCTTATGAATTATGAATATATTTAATAAGTAATTGGTTGTCATACTTTATATAAATTTTTAGAATTTGCAGTTAAAAGATATATACAACACGTACCATCAGCTAGCATACATGCTAGAACCTTTTTCGACACGCTTCTCTCTCTTATATCTATAGTTTTTTACTTGGGTTACACGATCAAATTACATTATATATGTAAAGGTAAATTCGGGACACTTTCGTTTGGGCATTATATGTAACGTTTTACTTAATTAATGTAGAACATCCAAATTAAGTCCAAAGTAGTTCCTTTATTTTGTGTCTTGAAAGCTTGCAAGTAACATATAACTTTTTAAACAAAATACTCCATTTATTGCTTAAAAGTCATCAAAACCTATAACATATATATATTCACATATATCATCCTTTTCATATATCATTATCACTTTGCATCATAATTAAACTGAAATTTCTTAGTTCAAAAATCATTTGTATTGCTAGCTAGCTAGCCTTTCGAAACCCTTACAATATACGTTCCGACCTGTATTTGAAAAGGCCGACAACCATGAGCCCAAAAAATACTTCAGCATCTTATGGGGTTCGAAACTTAGCCACCTTGTTGATGTGCCGCTATAGACATAGTTCGGGGACCATAGCTAGTACTCCCGGCCATCAGCATATGAGCGGTGGCACAAGGCTTTTAAAGTTCGGGTATGGCATTGACAGCTCAATGCACCAAACGTTGAACATTTCCAGTAGTGACTCGATTAAAAGATCAGAGGCTAGAATGTGCAACTCTTAACCTTTGTAATTTTTATTTTTATTTTCGTTTTATGGTGATAATTAAATATTCAATTTGTGCTTTTTACTGAATGGAAAACATATAGGGGACAGGAAGATACCTTAAAAGTTCAATTTCAGCCATCCGATCCAGATCCTCCAAAGCGTGACATATTTTTTTGGTATGTACTATCTTTGAGCTCTGTGGAAAACATACAAACAATACCATGCTTTGATGATTAAGTTGAAAAAAGGTGTAACGATGCTTATCAAATAATGCGTGCAACACCAAAGGACCTCTGGCATTTGGCCTAACCGTAATTGGATGACCTTTTTGACAAGAGGTTGTGTTTTCAAGTCTCACTCGAGACAAATGACAAATGAGTGTAAATAGTTGCTGGTTACAAGTGTTCTGTGCCTTTCCATTTCAAAAGAAAAAAAAAAGAAGCAAAAGATCATGAACGAATTCAAAATGGTTCTATCTTGCTTTGGATAATGTAGGGATTTCTGCCCCAGTCATTTACGTATCAATAGTTCATGGGTCAAATCAAATCAGGTTGTTTTTATCTATAAACCCAACTAAATCATTTATAAAAATTGTCACTTTTATTGAAATAATCTAAGTTGTATTCTCATATTTCATTCACCCATTATTTTTAGAAATTCTAAAAGTTAGAAACAAAAAGTGGTTATCCCACAGTTCCGACCCATACAGCTACCCATTTGATCAGTTACACACCACCTCCCGATCATGTTGCGACGTGTAATATATATTTAAACGATTTGCACATTAGCATCCAATATGAGTTCCACAAACTTATTGATAAACATAGTATGATCTTGTTGTCAGCAGATGCGTTTTGCATCAAATGCAATACTTTTAATGGACCCGGCTCAAGATAACATAGCCAACATAGAACTAATTAAGAAAGATCACTTAATTTGGTGCAGGGTGAAATGGGTATTGGGTTCTATGTTGCCCTTAATGTTCTCATTTTGGAAGCAAAAGTGGGACAACATGCTAAGGCTTGAAGGCAAGTACATTTATAGTAATGTAGTTATACGATTTACGTGATCGATGTTTCTGTTATTTGTAACATAAATAGCTGCAAGGAATAAATATAGAATGATAGATTATGATACTTTCAGGTAAGGTAGAAGAGGTTGTTAGAGAAGCAGAGGAAGTGGCTGAGGTGGTTGAAAAGGTTGCGTCTAAAACAGAAAAACTATCAGCAGAAGTTGCAGAGAAGCTAGATAATGGTGAACTGAAACACGCCGCTCTGATAGTTGAACATGCATCTAGCGTTATTGCTAAAGAAGCTCAAATGACCGAAAGTTTCATCCACAAGGTACTTCAAGAAAGTTGTTTAACGTTTACCTCCCATTTTCTAACAGAGAGAAGTGGCAAGATATATAGGGTATCAAGTACCAGGTCTTAATGAGTTCAATTTGAAATGGGTCATTAATTTGTAGGACGTATAACAACGGACTGGATTGGGTTGGGTTGACCGTTGACCACAAACACCTCTCTTTTTTTTCAAATTTAACTTTGTTCTTTCTGATATATAATTGTGTTTATTGCTATTACTATAACTGTTAAGAGTATTGGTTATGGGGTTAGGTTAGATTATTGTGTGGCCCGTTTGTATAAGGGTGTTGGTTTTTAAGGTTAGTTAAGGCATCGTGTTTTATATATTGTTTCTCAATAATAAGTCACAACCAACGAGGTGTTCAATGATTAACTGCTGTCTTCTTTTCTCAAATTTTAGTTCTCATTTTCTAACAGGTAGAAGTGGTAAGATAGGGGATTAGGTAACGGGTCTAAATAGGTTCAAGTTGAAACGAGTCATTAATTATGTGTTTACTATATTATTACGATAACTATAAAATAACCGGCCATAACAATCTAAATCTTTGAAAAAACCATTCAGGAGATTGCAGGTATTCAACATAAATTTTGGGCGACTGCCAATTAGCTAGTTTCACATGTTTGACTCGTTCCCTTTATGCTAAATCCCTAAATTTCTTGGTTTGGCTTGTTTGTGATAAAACACAACCCAAATCGACCCACCACTGGTAAATCAGTTGGAATTTTCACCTATACTAACAAAATTCTTTCCTTGCAGGTAGGTCATCTCAAGCAAGACTTGATGGACTTGGAGACCATGGTAGAACCTGTCATTGATAAACTTGAACACAAAAAGTAGATTACACATAACTAAGAAGGATTATATAAGACAAATTGTTTTTTAATGTCCTTACAAAGTTGTATGATATAATAATATGCCTTATCATGTATATATCTTTTTTCGGAAGGCGTATCTTGTATATATTAACATTGACATATATATGTAAAGTTACTAGGAGCGCTAGCCTGATTGATTGGTGTAGGTCCAAACTGATCTACTCGATTGGCAAGAGATTCGATATGTAAAGTTACTAGGAGCGCTAGTTTTTGTATATGTAATTTCAGTTGTGACAAGTCTGGCTGTTCTATATCTGTATACAGTTTGGTACAAGGGAATAACTCGATCGGTTTAGACAGTTTGGTAAAATTATAACTCAAAAAAGGTCATCACCTTAATTATATACTAACATATATGTTTAACTAACTATATGCAGCCACCCAGTGACATCAATGACACATCCATCTAAACTAATTATATGCTCCATCAAGTATCAACTGGCCGGCTAATTCAATTCATCATATGAGCACAGGGGTAGACTACTTGATGATTTAAATTACTATAATGAAAATGTCAAACAAGGAACATGATATGATTAAACGAACAAGTCAACCCATTCTTTTGAACACAAACAAACATCTTAGCGTTTTCATTAAAATATTTAGTACAAAACCGTCACCATAAACTATTCAGTTAAGACCATCAACATCGGTTTGGTGAAGTTACGAATATATATGAGGTAGTGATTAAGCCAAGTCCATTCCCATGGGACTGAACAATATTTGAAACCCTAGTCATTTTTTTTCGTTACAACTTTTATAAGTGACTACTCGTAACTCTCTTTCTTTTTCAATCATCTTTTGGGCACTAATATAATATACCATTTCTTCAATCACTATTGAAAACAAAGAGATAATCATTACCATACAACATGGAGGTTAAGATTCAATCCACAAAGTTCATAAAACCATCAAAGTCAACGCCAGAAAATCGACGCTACTTCAAGCTATCGCTGCTTGATCAACTTGCTCCATCTGCATTCGTAAATCTAATCTTCTACTATAAAGCCAGTAGTACTGAGGTCAACATTTCAGATAGAGTTGGTCAACTGGCCAAGTCTTTGTCAGAGGTGCTAAGTTCATTCTACCCGCTAGCTGGAAGAATCACAGAAGATGGGTTAGCAGTTGATTGTAGAGATCAAGGTGTTGAATTTTTCGAGACTCAAGTCAGTACAAGACTGGATGAGTTTATGGCGCATGGTTCAAAGATTGACCCTGTTCATCAGCTCATAGCCACACCAGATCAAGTTAGAAACACGTTGGTAATCGTTCAGGTGAATGTATTTGATTGTAGCTCACTCGTTATAGGTGTGAGTGCTTCACACAAGGTTACTGATGCATGCAACCTAGTTAGGTTCATTAATGCATGGGCTAGCACAAACCGCACAAGGACCAGCAATGGTCTCTTTTCTCCTTCTTTTGATAATTTGGGTTCTCTCTTCCCGCCGAGGGAAACTTTATCAATTGAACACTCACCAGTATCAGTAAAACAAGAAACCATAACAGTGACAAAAAGATTTTTGTTTGACAGCACTGCAATAACAAAGCTAAGAGCAAAAGCAGGTCTGGAAAATAGTAAACATAGTCGAGTGACGTTGGTGGCTTCGTTAGTATGGAAGGCTCTTATCTTAGTTGACCAAGTTAAAAGTGGAACCTTCAGGGACTGTTTGTTGGCCCCTGCAATGAATCTTAGAGGAAAGGTAGGTTCACCAATATCAGAAAGCTCGTTTGGGAATGTATGGGCTCCTTATCCAATCCATTTGCTGCAAAAAGAAAGGGAACCCAAGTTTGTTGATCTTGTTTCCTTGATAGAAGATACAACAAAAAGCATTATCACGTGGCTTGCAAAAGCAAGTGGTGAAGAGATATGCACACATGCAATGGCTTCTTATGCCAAAGTTAACGAAGAACTGAAGCAAAACAAGTTTTGCATGTTTACAAGTTGGTGTCGATTTCCTATATACGAGGCCGATTTTGGTTGGGGTAAGCCTGACTTGGCAAGAGCCGCTGAAAGTTCGCTTGAGATGGTAGTTTTAATGGATGACAAACATGGTGATGGAATAGAATCATGGGTGAGTTTGAATGAGAAAGACATGTATGTGTTTGAACAAGATCAGGACATCTTAGCCTTTACCACTTCAACCATCTCCGAGGTGGCCTAGTGGTAAAGACATCTTGAAGTTCTCGATAGAGACCTGGGTTGGAACCTCACTGAGTAAACAACACAGGAATAGCCGTTAGGCTGCGTAACCTGAAAAGGATCCCCCTCTGTTTCATCGGATTATTTAAGTTTTCTAAGTTGTTAACTCTGTTTCATCGGATTATTTAAGTTTTTTAAGTTGTTAAAGTTATCATAATTAAGACCTATCGACATTCGTGGTATGTAATATATATTGTTATTGTTATTAAAAGAAAACTAGACGGATGCCCGCACGATGCAGCGGCGGCAGTGTGGTAGTGGCGGTGATGGCTGGTGGCGGCGGAGACTAGTGGTGATGGCGGTGCCGGAGGCAGCGGTATACGTGGTTATTGATGTAATGGTAATTAATGTAAAAGGAAGTAGTGCAGTTATTTTCATCAAAAGTGTAAGTAAAAATCTGCATTGGTACTAGTGGCATCAATTTAGAGGGCAACCGATGCCTCATATTAGGAGGGCGATCTTATACCTATACTTTTGATATCTATACTTCTATACTTCTATATTATCTAATAAAGAATACAACCCCTGTTGAATGTTACTCATTTTTTAATATGCAAATTGTCCAAATTGTACTTAATGATTAAATTATACTCAATCTTTTATCTTCTAACATATCTCCACTTACATCAATTACCTACACCACTCGCCGCCTCGCCGCCACTACTACCAGTCGCCGCCATCACTACCGGTCGCTGTCACCGTCATCGCATTGCGCGGATACCGTGCTATTATAATGTTTGAATAAATGACTCATCAACAAGTGTATAAGGTTCATAAGATTCGATAACTCGACTATATCTAGCCATTGGCGGGTTCTAAATATGTACTGTAATATTTTTGTATATGCGGATAAATCAACTAATAGTAGCAACACAATTTATGGAGGAGGGTGAATACAATACTTCCAATTTTTGTTATTTTGTTTTTCAAAACATGTAACCTTTCATTATCTATACTCCTTAATAAAGGAGGAACTCCTCTCATTTTATCTTAAAAAAACCTACTGAATTTCTTATTTTGTCTCTATCATTTATTAACTAATTTAAATATCTCCACCTAAATACCTATAATACCCTTAATGAAATTATTTACAATATACATCACCTAACCCTTAAAATAACTAATATTTACAACATACATCGCTCAACCCTTAAAATAACTACACTACCCCTTTTATATGATTTATTTTTACATTAATACCACACCGCCACCGCCACCTGTCGCCGCCGCTACCACCCGCCGCCGCCACCACTGTCGCCACCACCACCCCCATCACCCGTCGTCGTCGCCGCCGTTACCACACCACCACTGCTACCACCATCGCCGCCGCATCGCACGGGCTTCTGTCTAGTGATTAAAAAAAAATTGTATTTTCAGCGTTTAATTCTTATAGATTGATATTAAAGAATCATCAATTTGGTGGAAAATAAACTTGGAAATAAGGGATTATTGTATTAAAATGTAATGAATTTTATTAAAAAAAATACATAGTATGAATAAACTTTCATGATTATCATATAATGTAATGAACTTTACAGTCGTTATCGTTTTATGTAAAAATTATCATTTTGTTTTAGAAACTCAAATAGTTAAAATAGCATATCCTTTTTCAACACCACTAGGGTAGTGGTCAAGTGGTTAGGCATGTGTCTCCAAAAGAATGAAATTCTCTGGACGTTACAGGTTCAATCTCTGACTAGCTCCTTAAAAAAGATACCCTAGTGGTCATGGAGGTTCACCTACTCTCTGACTCCGGGCTCACAAAAGCGAATCAGCTATTGGGATTAATCTGCTTGCAAAGCGAGTGGGACACCCAAGGTTACAATAAAAAAAAGGGATTATGGCATACGAATGTAACCAACTATGACAAAATGGTTATGTTGTGTAGTGAACTATGAAAATGGATATGTAATGTAAGGACCTTTGAATTTTTGGCTATGTGATGTAAAATGCATA
>JAOEHQ010014645.1:0-15585 GCA_025447715.1 Asclepias incarnata
ATGTACGGTTTTTGAGATAAAAGATTTTGAATGAATTAGATGAAACTAATGATTTATGGAGGAGAGAGAAAAATGGGAGGAAATGTGTGGCTGAGATTTGTCCCTTGGTTTTCACCAGAATTATCAATTATGGTTTGTAAATGAACATTTACCACCTGCATATATACATGAATTTGACAAATTACTAACTTGACGATATTTTTCCATAACTTTAAATGTCGTAAATTAACTAATTTTTCAAACTAAACCGAAGTTGACGGAACCGAACATTAGCTAGATCAAAGAATCTTACACCATCGATCCATCAATGATGTCAAACTAAATGCGGTAGGGGGTTTATAAGGTTGGTAGGTAGTAGGTACTTTCAATCTTTTAGTAGCATCCACCTCGTGAAATATAATTTGCTCAAGTTAGTTCACTACATTAGGAAAGATCCACATGCGTGGGACTAATTATATATGAATTGCTAGGTTAGAACTAGGGATGAGCATGACAACCGAAAAACTAAAACCGAATCGATATCGTACTGAAAAAATAGAGATTTGTTATCGGTGTCGGTATATGATATTTGGGGTACTGATCGGTTTCGGTACCGAAAAACCGATTTTAAATACCGAATTGCATGGATGAATTTTTTTAATATCATGGAATAGGGATCGACAGTTATAAGAATATTAAGGGGTTTTTAACTTTCAAAAAATATCTTATCCTCCTAACTAAGGAAGACTTCTGAGCAAAATGTTTGGTGTGAGTAAAATGTTCCCAAGAATAGAGATAGATGTTAAAATATATATGGTATTATTATTCAATCTTATAACTCTAAAATGTTCAGGGGCTATTTCTTCATATAAGGTAAACAGGTAATATTTCTTGTAATGTTCATAATAGTTTTATTTTGCAGGGTTTAAAAGGTAAATATTTTATACTTCTATATTGTATATATATTGATCATTTTCTTGCAGGAGAAGATCGATTCATTCATTCTCTTTGTCTTGTTATTTTCTTGCAGGAGAATATCGATTCGTTCATAATATATATTGTATATATATTGAATCCACACGTTGCCATCCCTCTAAGTATAGTAAGATTATTGGCTCACAGATAAAGAAGTTCAAACCCTCAGATATGTTCAAGAATAACTATCACATCATATCTTTCTTCTATATATGGACTATGCCAAACTTTTAATTTGGATATAAATTTAGAGTTCCTGCTTATTTATTGAAAATTTTGTGAACCTTTTAAAAGCATTAATATAGATTTACTAAAGGTGATGGGTATGGAAGCGGGTTGAGGGGCGGGTAAGCCTTACCTTAGTGGGTACACCGCCGCCACCCCATGCAGGTGGGTGGGGTTAATTTCTTTTGGTTTCACAAGTTGTGGTCTTACCCTCAAGCGCGCGCACACACACACACACATCACTTTATACATACATACATATATATATATATATATAAATATAGACACACACACACACACACACATAGTGAGTGTGATTGGAGAAAAAGGGTTTTGATCGGACAAAATGGTGAGAGTAAGGAGGATATACCACACCCACCTAAAATGATAGGAATGAGGGTATGATGGTAAATCCTAGGTGGCAAAAATATTCTTGGTGGACGGTAAGTGTAAGGAAAAGTAAAGATCTCACCACTCCCTCCCTTAATTACTAGTCATGAAACCGTATAATGCGGCAGGGAAGTGAAGATATGTTGGTGTTAGTTTTAAGATGGATTTTTGTTATTTTGGAGATGGCCGTGGGTGTTTTTTTGTTATTTTATAATATATTTTTGTTTTGTGTTCATTTGTTGAGTAAACATTCTATTATGATATCAGAAATACATGTACATATCGTACTATGATATAAATGAACAAATACATAAACAAAAGTTAACATCTTATGGAAGGTTCATGAATATAAACGAACGAAAGATATCATTGTTCATGGTCGTGATAATGATGAGAGAGAAAGAAGTTGAATAAAAAAAAGAAAAAATATGATTTGTCCATCCTATGTTTATAAGATTTCGTTAGTAATTTTTTTTTGAAGTATAGTATTTTTTTTATTTTTATTATTTTTATTATATTTACTTTTGGGGTATTGCTACTAACAATGATTTTTAAAAATTGTGTTTAAAACTATAATAAATAAATTCAGTCATTAAAAAACTTTTCACTTATCAAAGTTATATGGGTGTTGAACAAATGACTAGGTATGGTTTTAAGCTTTCTGAATACTTACATTAATTTATGTACTTGTGACGTTTATTAAACACAACATAGAAACCAAACTTTAATTTAACGACACAAATAGTAGATCGAGGCCCATAGAAAGGTATAACCAATGTTTTCAAAACCAGACCGGATGTCGAAACAGATAAGGGGCGATTTAAGGTTCAACCGGTCGGAACGGACCGGAAAAACTGACCTCTTATATTTAAAATTTTAACAAAATATAATACCGGCCTCTTATACTAAAAAATTTATTCAATATAGAAAAATTTAACAAAATATTACTTGATAGAAAAAACTTAAGAATACGGGCCTTGACGTCCAAATTTGGTGCAGCCTGAATGCTATTAAACCCTAAGATAAGCATGTAACAGTGTAACACAACTCCTGAGTCCTTTCCGTATCACTTATCCGTCCGTCATATGGTTGGACTTTAATCCGTTTGCTATTTTCTATTTGGGCTAGCTTTATGCCGGCCTAAAACTGTGGCCCATAAAGTGTCATCTGTCTCTGTCATATGGTGGATTTTAATCTACTTGCTACAAGTGATAAGTCTATACACATGACGACGGTCATGTTTGTAATGGACTTAATTAAAATTATTTAATCCATTAAGTCAATCACAAATGTTTGTTTGTTTTGACTTAATAAACAAAAAACAACTGTATTGACTTAATTCATACAAATATTATTTATCCATTCAGTCACTATATCCACTAATCGAAATAGTAGTCATCTTTCGGTTGAAATGAGCAAATTAAGGTTCAATATAACTTATCATTCTGTTCTTTTGTTTACTTATTTGAAGAATGATGATATTTTGGATTCTATATCATATTTCAAATTTGTGCATTAATATGATTTTTGTGTGGAAGTTGTGAAATTAAATTATAAAAGCCGTCAAGCTAGGCAAACGAAATTGGTGTTGGATGATCTATTAAACCAGATCCACAAGACCATCCATTGCACAACTCAAGCAACGTTAGAGGGTCAGGGCCCCTCCTAAGTCAAGCTCTAACATCTAAGGTAAGCGGTGTGCTTCTTAATCTAATAACAAGTCGGGCACTCTGATCATCGCCTCCGTCCAATCTTAACAGTAACAAATGCTCCTTCCATCCAAGCATAATAGTTGCATTATACGGTCAGAACTCAATTCTGGGATGGTGAACTAGTCTCACTTTAAGATTATCTACATACAATGAGAGGTCTAAATAAAGGTTTATATTTTTTTTGTGTGAAAAAGTTCATATTTTTTGTCAACCATTACGAGCTCTTATTTCATGTTAATGTCAAGAAGAGGTTTAGGATCTTAAAAAGGTTCATAAACCGTTTGATATTAATTTTTTCATAAAACTCATTAACGTTAAAGAAAGTTTATTTCAATTACAAACAACACTCATAGTCACGAAAAGGTTTATAGAACAAAAAGGCTTATGAAATAGTGATGTGGCATGAACGGATACTTTTATAAATCTTTAAATGTTTGTCATTGTAGATGTCCTGTTAAATAGAAAGATCTTTCTTAATTCATACAAAGAAATTGTAGTTGTAACATTTGGTTGATTTGGCATGTTCAGCCAAGTTCATTACTTTGGTTGGTCTCACGTATGTTTTTTTTGGTTTTGTATGTATACAGATGTACGATTGAATTCAATGTTTAAAACCTGCGTCAATCCGGCCGGCTGAAGTCGGTGACCGGTTCAATGATTTGGGTTTGACCTGTTTTCAAATATCCGGATGGGTTTCTAGTTGACCCGGGTTGACCCAGTGATCCAAATTGGTTTGGCACAAACCGATTTTTTTTTTTAAGGGAAAATTAAAAAAATAACCATAACTTTATACCAACTTTAAGTGTAGTTAATAATTTACTCATATATATTTCATTTTAATTCATATTTGCAACCACAATTATAAATTTATTTATTAAAAGAAAAAATCCTGTTAAACCAAAATAGGTGATGAGATGATCTATCCGGGTCAAGCAAAAACTTAGGATTTAAAACATTGATTAAATAATCGTAAGTATGGTACACAATCATTTTTTTGGTACAAATCATATAGCCCCATGTGACAGGGTGGGAGAAACATTTTATGGTGTAATTTCTTTTCCTTTTCCACAAGCTTACATCTCGACTTTCGATCAAAATTTTGAAATAAAATGAAAATCTTGATGTTACTTTGGAAGTTATTTGTAAATTATATATGTTAACTTTTACCAAAAATTGAAAAATCTGATACACATATCGTATAAAATTTTGAGCTATACACCTTAAACTAATTCTTTTTCAAAGGGATCACGGCTTTCAACGTGAAAACAAAATTAAGGGTGACGACGTTCGGTTCTACAACCGCCAATGACCATTGGTGAGGTAAAAGAAGTCTTTATTTTTAAATTTGACTATCGAAAAATAGTATATTATTATTGTTGACAAATTGATTAACATTAAATTTATAATATATTAATAATTTTTAATTACTTACCATATTTAGGGTGTTGTTACCCATCTCATCCTTAATTTATTTCTATCATGTTCTACATCCACACAACAAATCTGTATCTAGAAAACGCTACCGAAAAATTGTTGAAAGAAAAATAGTAACATCAAAGAAAATATAAACTGATTGAGATGTGCATATAAACGAATAGAGGCATGTGCATTGTACCCATTGAAATAGACTTAAAATTAAAAAAAATATACTTTTCATGTATCATATATGGACACCTCTTTCCATTCCACTTCCAGGTAGCTTCCACCCACTTACTTCCCCTTTTTTGTGCCTACTAATTGTATTTACACAAATTAATCTCACACCACATATGTGTGTGTGAATGTGTGATGCTTGTTATTCATGTTAAAGACGTACATAAACAGGGTTATAACACAATTTATACCTTTATTTCATCACTTCATATCCTTCAATTCTTACGAGCGACAAAGTTATATGAAGTCTTAATAAATACATCTCCCTATCACCATTACATATATGAGATATATATATGTATAAATACAACATGGGAATTTGGTTTAATGATTAAGGGAAAGGTAATGATACATAATTTAAAATATGAGCTTAACCATTGATACTTGAAACATATACATTTTATAACTTCTAAATTTTTCTATTAAGTTTGAGATCGATGAGTCTTTTTCTCCTTGTTACGCACACATTTTAGGCACATCGGAGAACATCATATATAGCAACGTACCGATACAAAGATTTTAAAAATATATATATAAGAAGAAAAAAAAAAAACTTTAAAAATTAATGTTACATTTTATATCATACTTTATTACTATAACTACCTATGAAAGATAATCAAGGTCTTGAAGAAAATGGAGGTTAGTTCATCTCCATATATAGGACCACGTACAACAAATCAACGACTAAATATATAGGAATATTGCGTAGAGATGGGATTAGCTGTTGTCTGCCATTTCTGTATGTATATTGTGCAATAATTCTTTTGCTTAATGATTTGGAGCTACTCGTGTGTTGGAGATTTTGGAATCCTTACAACCCACTCCAATGTGGGTGCAACACGACATTATTTATACTAATTTTTGTACGTCATTTGGGCTACAATCATAATAACTCCACTTGAACTTTAATGAAGATGGATTAAAAGACGATTTAGGTACTTGTCAAAAAAAAATAAAAATGATTTGGGTTGTACAATGTAAGTTCATTTTTAAAAACAAGTTCCTAGTGTGTATCTTACGAACAACACAAATGGTTATAGATGAGTTATAATTTTGACCCTTCTTTAAGTTTTTACTTTCAATTGACTTCAAATTTCAAACCCTATTCATAATAAGAACTCGTGAATGAAATTATATTAAATTCGTCATGTTTTGCTATTATAAAACTCTATTATATGTATTTGGTTTTACCGTTTTATCAGGTAAAACAAATTTTCGGCTAACGTTCAACTATTGAAGGTGTCATGTACACGTCATCATACTTAATGTAACGTTGACGTTTTACAATAATTAAAGAGGTGGCATACAAGGGCGGTACCAAAGGGGGCAAGACCACCTTAAAATATTAAATTTTGTCATAGATTTTTAAAAATTTCATGGATATTAAAATTTTTCTTATGCGTTTTTAAATTTTGTCCCCTCTTTGATTTTTTTTTCTCATGGATTTTTTAATTTTGTCTCTCCTTACATTTTTTTTTTTCTGGTACCGCCCCTAGTGGCATATATAGGGATAGAAAAAATAGAATGTCATGATATGTACAATATAGGCTTCAAAAAATTGGATACAAAAATAGTAAAACAAAACTAGTTTAATGCATTTTATTTTATATCTGTATTCCGGTTGGGGTCGTCTATTCATTCAGGTACATGTCTGGGTGTGTTAGCATTTTATATTTTTATGTAGCTTGGGCTTGTTTTTGGCTAGCTTCTTGTTCAGTGCTCTATCTTGGAGCCTAAACAATTCAATGTACTGTTTCCATGCTCTGATCTAAGGCTTTGAGACGACGTTAGTTAAAATAGAATAGCTTTGCTGATAAATAAATATGCAATATTTTATATAAAATAAAATGTCAGTGTAACATTATTTTTCGGTTGCCATCTAAATTTCTTGTATGAATTGAATATGTGGAATGTATTAAATAACCTTGTTCATTTTTATGTCAAAAGTTCTATTCGGAAATATTTTTCTTGCACGTATAGGTGTAAATGATGAAATTATTGAGTTTACAAAAATATAAATAGTTCCCTGCCGTACTCGTTATACTCGTTGGCCTAACATATACATACATGTGTTTAGCTGTGTACTCATTTTCAAGCCTAATTGTGTTTGAGAAGAGACATAAATTGATATTTGCTAATATAATATGTAAACAATTAACTAAATATGTAATTTAGTTAAAATAATAATTGGTTATTGGGTTTTCCTCATATGATAAAACCAAACTATTGAAAAATATTTGGATGATTTCACATATATTAATTAAGACCATGCCAGTATCAAAAGAAAACAAGACACACAATATATAATCATAAGGTTTCTAGCATATCAATATGTATGCTGACCCATTAACTTATGTTTTGTGAGTTCAAATTCTAAAAATGACAAATGCATGAAATATTATATGATATACCAATGTGTTGTTAATATTTGTTTTGTTTTTTTTCTATAGAGAATTAAAGAAAATAGTTGCTTGATATTCGGAATAAGAAATGTCGGATAAAATCTGACGGAGTGGCAACGAGCCAGGTATGAGTTGGGTTTAGGTAATCACATATTCGGACCCAATTAAAAATCCCCGTCCCAACGGGCCAGTTTTGCTTGGTCTTCACTGGAAACTTGAGTAAGGAGTAGATCTTTTTGGAGGGGTCCCTGTTTACTTACTAACTGTCGGGTAACGGATTTTCTCACGGGTAATTGGGGACCCGTTAATTTATTTTTGTTTTTGAAATTCGTTTACTTGTTACAAATATTTATGTGATTTTTCTTAAACTAGCACGTGTTAGCCCAATTAGCATCTCATACTTTTTAATACTCATTGAAAATAGAAAAATTATTATTATGTAAAGTAATATATACGGGTCTGGTATATGAGTTTGGGGCGGATTTCGATATACGGGTTTTTATCTAAACCCATCCCCAAACCCATCCCGGACGGCCGGACCCAAACCACAAAAAAAATTTAAATCATTCCCATACCATACCCGGTCCTACCTGCATACCCGCATACCTGGACCCAAATCCGGCCCAAAAATTCAGAATTCGGGTTTCTCCGTCGGGTACGTTTTTTTTTTTTTTTTTTGCCATTCCTGACTGGCGCTCGAAATGAAAGAAGAAAAAGCTCGAGGGTTGTATTTGTCACTTTGTCAGTCGCTGAGAGAATTTGGGAGTGTCTTGGTCCACTTTGATTTTGTGAGTTTTCGAGAAGATTCATATGGGCCCCTTTTAGCTTTAGAAACATTGCATAATGTTCCCTGAAGTTTTTCATCAATCATCACTCGTTCACTCGTCCCCCAATTTACTCCTTTTTTCTCACTGAATAAAAGTTAACTCCTTCAAATAATAATGTAGAGATTAATTGTTTCTTCTTTTCTTGAGAATATCAAATATAAATAGTACCCTAATACGAGACAAATTTGAAGATATTGTCCAACTTGATTAAAAATACCACGAATATATAGGTTTTACAAGCGTTTTCAAAAACTTAAATATATGGGTTATATAAATATTGGGTACACATATGAAAAGCCTTGGTATGAATCTGTTATCTTAAAGTGTCATACTAGAAACCGACTCTTTTCTTTTCAGAAAATGCAAGTAAGTGAATCTGACAAGTGATTTGTATACGAATTCAATTTATACACATACATAATATACATAAATTGAAATGGAAGGTTGTCTCATAACTATAAATGTGTTTTAACTTATATAGTTATTATGTATAAGTGAACATTTTCATATACAAATTACATAAAAAAAATTATGGACTATTACCCTTAACATTTAGCTCATATGATATTTGTTTGTGGGTTCAAATCTTGTAGTAGACAAACTTGTAAATATTGTATGGATTATATGTGGATGTGTAATTATTTTGTCTTTAAAAATAACAAAAAATAAAAATCTATGAAGTATTGATGTAAAGCCTTTTGATTTCATTTTGTAATTGTAATGTAATTGTCCGATAAAAACCAACTCTTTGTTTACATTACAACTGGAAAATGATAAATCCTCCTATGAGTGAAAGGTGTCATCGGCAAAAGGCATCGGTACCGCACATTGGCATGTGGTATCCCCACCCCTTTTAAATCGACAATGAGCGGCATACTGCATCGGTAAAGGAATATCGACATGCATAAGCCGATGAAAAGAGACGTTTGGAGCGTGCACCTGACTGGTTGGTTTTTTTTTTTTTGGGTACATGTTACTTCCTTGTTCTTGGTGGGTTTTAAATTTTTTTTTTGGGTGTTTGTGATTGAGGCAACATTGATTGTGTTTTCTTGGTGATTCCTTGACGAAATTGTTGTTGCATGCCGCTCACCCGTCTCACCCTTACTAATGGGTTTCCCGGTGACCCCTTTTCACTCTATTTGGGGGGGGGGGGGGGGGGGGTGGGCCCGACGCCCCATTTACAAGCCGATTGGGGTTTTTCTGGTGACCCCTTTTCACTCTAATTGGGAGTTTTTCTGACGACCCTTTTCATTCCGATTGGGAGTTTTTCAGGGCTATTGCCGAAAACAGATTATGCCTATGATTTCTTTATTGCATGTTGTGATTTTGATTTTTGGGTACGGATTGACAATCACACCCTTTGATTTGGCAAAGATTGGCAAGTATTGACAAAAAAAACACATGGCAAGCTATGATTGGGTGTCATCATGCCAAATTTTTACATGATGACAATCACACCTTTCACCCTGAACTCTTATAATATTGGTTTTTCTAAAGATACTTTTAGTAATCCTTTATTTTACTATATATTTCCACCAAACAGGTAATACAGTATTTTCGGTATGTTAAAAAAAAAAAGTATTTTCCGTGGTGGATGTGGTGTTTTTATACTATATATTCTTTTAAAAAGACAAAGACTAATTGACACACCACATACTATATAATACAATATTTGATCTTTTTTTTAATGTTTGCCTCTATACACTTCTTCTTTATTTTTTTTAATTTTTAATGTTTAATTTTTTAAGTCTTCTAGTGTTGATGATCCTTTTAACCTTTCTCAAAAATGAAGTAACCTAAAGGTGGTGTGTTACCTTGCCTAACAAAACTTGAGTAAGGTTTTTTTTTTTTCTTTTGGTAAACTTATAATAATTCAGAAGAAATTACTTTTAAGAAGGTACATGATTTGGATTCTTTCACATAGCTAGGCCAAAGATTTTCATGTTAAGGGTTGATATGATGCATGATATTATAACATATCCGTATGCATGGTCTAGACTCAAACATATACGAACGAAAGCTTCTTATAAATTAATGCCAAACTACTAATAAATAATGGATTGGTTATCAGACATGTGTTTGAATTTATCATCTCAACTTATATTATGACACAATAACAATATAAATTAAATACTACCAAATTATTAACTGTTTTTAATATTATTTAGTCTCTCTATTCTCATGTCCTCCTCATGACATTAAATTAAACACAATAAGTACCCTTGATAATAACATTAAATTCATAACATCAACATTTTATTATATCTTGTAATTTAAATGACATTGACATTAATAATTATTATTTAATATGGGTTTTTCTAATATGTGCCTTAAGGGCACGCATAAAAGTGCATTTAATGCACCTCGGAAATTAAAAAAAGGTAACCACATTCTTCTTGAAAAATGTATTTCTTAATTCCCGAGAAAAATCTTATTACCTTTTTCAATTCCCGATAAGAATCTTGTTACCTTTTTTAATTTTCGAGATGTATTAAATGACTTTTATGTATGCCCTTAGGGCACATATTAGAAAACCCTATAAGTATATATTAAATGGGTTTTTATACAATATACAGAAAAAAGAGTTTGATTTAGTGTAAAGAAAAGAGTTTGATTTAGTGTAAAAGCAAATAACTTTTGAATTTGATGAATAATGACTTAATTATGAAATCATTAACATTTTATTATGACTTGTCATTTAAGGTTAACTTTGTTTCTTAATAATTGAACCCTGTATTGGCTTAGCACAATTATGCACTATTTACTAATCATAAAATGTAACAGTAAAAACTAAAAAGTTCAAAACATTTTATATAGAGAGGAAAAAAAAACATATACATTGAAATATAAATCAAATTGTCTATTGTTTGCCTTTCAAAAGAAAACTATCTATTGTTTCATTTATGTATGGAATCCTCCCACAAACTCAATAAAAAGATTAAAATTTACATTAGATAAAATAATGCAAAGTTTTAATATCATTTCAATATTTTCATTAGATAACAAAATTTAAAAATTTGTTCAAATAATCATTATTGGAAAAATAAACAAATTGATCTAGTGGAAGAAACTTTCATAAATATCAATTTACACATTGTTGGAACTCAAATGAAATCCACATTTGTAGCTCATTAACCAATACAAAGAAGACATACTTGCCCCCCACACAAATATAGTGTGATCACAACTACCCCACACTTCTTTCCTACGCTCCGTAATCCTCAAATACCTTTAACTTTTCCTAATTTCCACTTTACCTCCTTTTACTTTTCCAATAAAGCATTTCTAGCCCCACCACCCATCTACACCGACGCCGGCGGCAAAACTCTCCAGCAACAATATTTCCGACAGGTTTTTCCAAACCAAAACACTCCAAATCATTTTGATCAAAAATAGATACATACATGTTTATATACAAATAATTATATAAAAAAAAAAACACTAATTATAAGCTGTTCAAAGATCTTAAAACCTTATACAGTCACATTTCTTAGTTCTTACACACCCTTGAATCCATTAACATTAGCAAACACACCAACTAGATCTTCTTTAAATGAAACAATAGATCGAAGACGATTACCTCCTTTGTTCGATTTGTTTTTATCATTTACCACCACCTGTGTCGGCAGCTGCTCTATTTCATCATCATCTTCAGCTCCAGCTACTTTTGCCGATTTCTCAAACTTCTTCACCTTTTCAGCTCCCTTTTTGGGACTGAAAACAACAACTGAAGCATCATCATCCTTACTAAAATTCCTATCACTATTACTCCGGCTAAGCAAGTTTCTTAACTTCCATCTTTTAGAAGTATTTCCAGTCGAATTACTCTTTTTACACTTTTCTTCTAACTCTTCCTTTGGTTTCCATATGCAATATGACCCTGGAACAGCTCCATCTAAATCATCTGCTTCAGAAGAAGAACAAGAAACCGTACTATCTCGATCTTCATTAAAAAACATGCTCAAAGGTTGTCGGACAACCTTAGACGACGGTTTCAAACCAACTCCTTTTGTTTCATTATTAGACGCAACAATATCTTTGCTATCTAACAACAAACTTTGGTCAAACAAAGGGTACCGTGGGACAATCTCCCCATTGAAGAATATTTCATCAGCCGAAACAGGTGATGATGGAGATAAACTAGAATTATTGTTACAAACAACCGCAAACTCAAACTCTTTTTCTTCTTCGTCTTCTTCTAGGTGGTCCATTTTGTCTTCGTCTTCATGTTCTGTTTGTTTTTCCGTTGAAACAAAGAAACCATCATCAGCTTTGACATCGACAATATCATCATAAATGTTATTGCTATATATATCATCAAGTTGGTCATGACCATTTTCGATACGAAATTCTTCAACAACCCTAGCGGCAATATCCGCTAGGTTGTTTGAAGAATAGCTAGTGAAACTCGGAGATATTGAACTCATTTGCATTTTGGAAAGAAAAAATAGTGGCTGATATGAAAATGTTTAAAGGAAAAGTTGTGTGAAAGATTTTATATATTAAGCAGAAGAAGAAGAGTTTGGGTGGTGGTACCGGTACGCGGTTCAAGTGGGAATGGGGCTATTCCTGGGGCCATGGATTCTGTGTATGACTTTTTACTTTTTATTTTCAAGATAATCATTTTCATATTTATTTTTTATTTAGAAAAATGATCCGTAAAAAGTTTTCATTTCGCCCCCTGAAGTTTATTAATGTACATATTAAATCCCCGATATGTGAAAGACGTATTACCTAAAGTTGCGTAATGTTGCAGTACGGATGATATCCCTTTTTTATTTATTATAAAACTAAATTAATAATTAAAAGATTAAACATACGTAACAATGACGAACTTTGGAGTTACGCGTATTTTAGATAGTGTATTTTTAGTAACATAACGGCAAACTTTAGTATATCTGTTTAGGTATAATTTTTTTTTTTTCTTCTCGTCTTTATCCGAAGCTACTATTAATATATTGTATGATGGTATCGTTTTTTAGATATGTTATAAATAGCAATTTTTCTAGTGTTATTGATTTATTTGAACGGCATAGTAAGGGCCAAGGCAACGAGATTCTGCCCAGTTAGGCTCTAACCGAAATAACCAATCTACAATCAAACTTTTAATCAGGTCGAAATATTCTTGCCAGTGGCGTAAATTGAGCATTTTTATAAGAGAGGTCAAAATTTGATTCTCAATTTTTGAGGAGATCATAATAAAAATAATAAGTTGTAGAACAAATATAAATTTAAAAAATATGCATATAAATATTAAAATTACTAAGTACAAGTCAAATTTTTAAGGAGACAACCACCCCTACCTTCTGCCACTGCTTATGTATGTTATTATGTATATGAAATTATAAGAGTATTTAATTTAATTTGTGATATAGCATATATATGAATTAAATTATTATGCTAGGACTCCCCTAGGAGGGTAGTTATATTCTAGTAGATATCTATTTATATGCATATTATTACTAAAAATTTGATAAGGATTATCAAATCTTTTGAACATTTGAAATTATTAATGGGAAAAGTTGAAAAAGATACATGTTAGTAATATGTCTTTTTTTTTTATGAAACTGTAATTTAACATATATCTTTTTGAATTTTTAAAAAGTTAATTCAGAAAATAAAGAGAATTTTTGAGCTAAATCAAAGTTATTTAGTTACATATCATGTAAATATTGATAAGTCGGTTCCCACTAACCTGTCTAGCGACTAAATGAGGAAAAGTAAATTACTTAAAAACATTAGGTAAGATTTGAATCCCTAAAGGGCGCATTTAGTTATGGAAAATGTTTTCTAGTTTTCTATTTTTAATTTTCTAGAAAATGGAAGGAGTTTTTCATCTCTAGAAAACAAATGAAAAATTTGAAAACGCGTTTAAAACTAGAAAATGTTATTTTTATTTTCCATATTAGAAAACATGTTCTAATATACTTGGTGGAGTGGGGCGGGGGCGAGGTTTGAAAAGTGAAAAAGTGAAAAGTGAAAAACAATAAAATTTCCCATTGAAAAGTGGAAAATGGAAAATGAAAAGTGAAAAACAATAAAAAAAAAGTGGTTTCTAATTTTCCATTGAAAAGTGGAAAACAATATTTTCTGTTTTCTTGGAAAAAATTTTGGAAAACTATAATTTGATCGCGTTTTCTGTTTTTCATATTTTCTTAAAAACAAAAATGGAAAACAAATGATGTTTTCCTCAACTAAACGCCCCCTAATATTTTTGTTTTTATTTTTCCTTCACTATATTACATCATAGGGACTTGGTAATTAATATGCAAAACAGTTCATATCAATTATAACTTATTAAACAAATAATTACAAAGTTGGTTGCTTAAAAACAAGTAAAGTAAATCAAGTAGATGAGGTAATATTTATTTGACAAAGTTTAATTGATGATGTAATACAAAATAACAAAAATTTTAAAAGAAGGTGACTTTCTTGTGCCGTAGTTGTCTAGAAAAGAATTGATGGGGACCGTGACCGCCCTGCCTGCATATATATGGATATATTGTTTCACCCACACACACGACATACATTGTTTGAATGTATATTTGTAAACAAGTGTGAAATAAAATAAAAGGTACGTATGTAGGTAGATTTGTTTGTGTTATTTAATAATCTAATGATTGTTAATTGGTTGGTTTTATTCTTATTTAAAAGCAATGGAGTATCTCACATTTTAGTTGTAACCAGTTCATTTGTTTACAAATAAATCTTAAACATGTTTTGTGGAAATTTTGGCAAAAGTAGTACGTATGTATTAGCCGATCTTTAAAAATAAGTAACAGGTGATTAGGAGCGAATAATGTGATTAATAATTTTTTGTGTGGTTTTACTATGTCAACGGTGAGCAAATAATGTGATTAACCTAGTAAATCTTAAAGATCCAAATGTAGATTCTTTAACGGATGATAACCGATCATAAAAGAAGGATATTACATCTTGCTGCTGACAAAATAAATGATCGAAAATGGTTATGGTAATACTCCGGTTAAACCACTTGCATCTAAGTCAAAAAGACTCATCTTCAAGTAATCTAAACAAGAAAAATTTTATCCGTTAATCTATTTTAAAATAATCAATAATAGAGTGTGAACCAATAATGAGTGAAGATTCACAATTTCTCCATTTGTATCTACTTTTGAAATATTTATTATTAAATAAATTGTTTCTCTACCAAACTTTGGCTTTTCAAAGGTTCCAAAATACTATCATTAGTCGATTTGAAAATGTCATTTAGTGGTTTGTTCGATAGCATAATCACCGGATTTACTATTAAAAGGGAATTTTGTCTCCAATCTAATTCACTTTATCCATTGGACAAAATTAATTAATTAGTTAATTAGTTAATTAACTAGCAATTTAACCCGTGCGTTGCACGGAAGGAAGCAATGAAAGCAACTACACTTATCAAAAACAATGAACCTA
>JAOEHQ010014656.1:0-15581 GCA_025447715.1 Asclepias incarnata
CATGCAGGTCTCGAACCTGCGACCTTCGCGTTATTAGCACGACGCTCTAACCAGCTGAGCTAATAGGCCAATTTGTTATTGATGTTACATTAAATCTTTAAAAATCCATATTAGGTCTAAAGAAACTTTCTGTTTTAGTGGGTAGATTCCACTATGCAATTTCATTAGATTCGTGCAAAGTTTCGCGTTATTTGCCATATGATCAGGTTAAATGTTGCAAAGCTTGACTCATCATATATGCATAAGTAGAAAAAATAGTTGTTTATATTAAATACCAATTCATCATAGATCAACTATTACCGTCATCATGTGACCACATGAGCTAACAGATAAATGCTGCAAGTCACAGGTTCGAAACTTGCCAAAGATAAGTGGAAAAACTATATCTTGTGATTCATGTGTGAGGATGATGAGTCACCGGACATGAGATTTATGCAGTTTGCGCTCTGGGTACCAAGACAGCATATGAGACTAGAGGATTCCCACTCATTTATCCTTTTAGTTGTTTATATCAAATGGACCATGCATAAGCAGTTGAATATATATTATTTATTCAAGCTTCGCAAACAATAAGATGGATGTTGCAATATTTGTCACTGAAAATGCTTGTTCCAAGTATCTCTGATTTGCTCGAGTACACAAAATTATAATTATCATCAAACTTCTTGTACTTTATTGATGTAGAAAAGTGACGGAGCTAGGATTTGATATTAAGGGGGGTCGGTTGTTTGATTGAGATGAGCTGATTAGAGAAAATAATATTAATTTAACCTTTAGAATGAAAAGTTAAATACGATGATGTGTTAGTCGGAGAGGCTGATCACCTCTAGCCCCCTACTAGGTCCGCCTGTGGTAGAATAGCCTTGACTATAATTTACATTAACGTCCCTCTAAATTATACCCTTTTTAACTTAGGAAAATAGCAAAATTCAATCAATGGTTGCCAACCATTAATAATCGTAGTACATATGGTCCAGAAGTCCAGAATGTTACTGAAATTTAGTCATGTTGGTATCTTTTAGGATCGTTGGTCCCTCTTTAAGCTTGAAATGAACCATATATATATATTTATTTCTTAACACAGTCGTTATCGGAAGCAGATTCGTAGTTCGTAACACAATTTTTTTAATATAGGATAAAATAAATTAGAACTTCGGAAGAAAAAAAACTCGTTTTTGTTAATAATAGTAAACAAATTAAACAAAAAGGTCTTATTATCCAAAGAAGGGAATGCGAATTTATAGGAACTCGGGAACCTACAAAGAATGAAACTTTTTTTCAAGAAATCTACACTTTGCGGGTTGAATGGACCCGTAACTTAGCTTACCCTTTGCTATAACGCAGTCCCACTCCACCACTGCACATACTCTCTATCTATAATACTATATAAAAATTACATCATATTATTGAAAAATTACACATGGTCAATATATTGGAAATTAATATTTTACCCTTATCTATACTATCTTAAAAAAATTCTCCCCCTCCCCCATTTGGAAAGAGTTAGAAAAAAAAGATATGCAAAATTACCCAATTGTTCTTAATGAACTAATTTACACCCTAAACTCTTATCTTTTAAAATATCCTCACTACCACTTTTACATCAATTACATTTACATCAACCTACACCACCCGACGCTGCTGCCGCCACTGATAGTCGCCACCACCGTCGCCGTCGGCGCCGCCGCATTGTGCGGGTACGCTTTTAGTCATAACAAAATCTTAATTAACACTTACATTATATATTTAGCCAACTCGCACATCTTAAATATTAATTAATATTTACCTTATATATTTTGTCAAACTTTCCATTTCTATAATTATATTTTAAAAATAGGATTAACAGCAAGTTCTTACACGACATATTCGGGGCCGCTATATTGCGTGAGTACCACTCCAGTTTTGTTAATGATTATCTCATTTACAGTGTTTAAGTGAACACAGGGAAGGTATTTGTGACATACTGACATGTAAGCTAGGGAAATTTGGGTCCTTGTTTGGGTTTCCTAAAGGTCTAAGGTTGGCCCAATATGCAAGTTATAACCCATTTATCAAACAGGTGCTTTTGTTGCAGCCCAACGATGCTGACTTGTATATGCCTATAGTATAGGCCTATAGGGCTATAGGGTATGTCATGGGTTTAATTTCATCCTCTTGTCCATTTAATCACAGTTTTTAAAACAGAACAGCCAGTCAAACCATTCAGACTGCGAACCGGAGAGGGGGCTTGATATTTTGTAGCTGGTTCTTTGTAGCCGGTTCGGTACAGTAGTAAAAGATTTTGACATATTGATGCATGGGACAACGTTCGAACTCTAGACATGGGGCTTGGGGGACATAAGGCTATGCAATCCAACTAGCCAGCGGTTGTTGGATTAAATACACAATATTAAATGGGAAAATCGAATATGCAGTCAGCTGTTCAAAAGATTTGCTGCAGCAAAGAAGAAATTTTAAAAAAATATTACAACTTAACCCATTCATCTTATAAATATATATCATCGCCCCATGATTTTTATCGAGCTGCACGAAATTTTGATGCAGCCAACAACATATATGATTTCCTCATATTAAATATATGATAGAGATCCTCTAAAGTTAATTTTCAACTTGATAGATCAAGTTGGATAGTTTGTGAGTGAAAAAAATGGGTCATTTTATTGTGGGTCTTTTATTTTTCTTAAAAATTACCCCACACACATACGACTTGATCTATTAAATTGAAATATAACTTTATAGGATCTTTATCCTTAAATATATATCAAATAGTTTTCTGATAATTTAGAAGAAATACTTGCAATAATAAGGAAAAATGAATGCTAAAGGGGGAGAATCAAAACTTTGACTTATGATTTCAAAGGAGACCAATTGGAGGTTCGTTATTTCATCGCTTATTAAACACATACATCGTTCCGGTTTTTATCTATATATTTTATATTTTTAATAAAAGTTTCGGTTTTCCAGTGGTCATCAGTCCATTTAAAAACATTGCATTTAACCCAGAATGTTTTTGTTGCTTTTTTTCTTAAATTGATTGGAAGGAGAAACAAACATGTGAACTAGAGTCATTGATGTATGAAGTGATGATTGAAACGAAACAAACACATTATTAGAGAATGGAGTTAAACGGTTTACATAAGATAGCCTAACTAATTTACATGAATGACAATCAATTTATTATTGAAAATAAATATAAAATCATCAACCAGCATTATTAGTATCGAGTCTTCAAAGTTCAAATCTCACAAAGTCGCACAATTAAAGGTTTGATCAAGTAACCCTTTACCATACAGAAATCAATTGAATTTTCGTTTGTTAACTACAAGAGAAACACAGTTTGAATCATCGAAAGATGAGTGTCAACTTTCTATAATGACAAACCTCAAAGCTTAAACCCACAAAAGTACAATCTTGAAAAGTTTAGGACCCATTAAAAAGACAACAGTAGCATTTTATGTGTTCTTCCCTAAGCCACCCAATTTGTAATGGATTTTCTTTCGGGACAGCAAAGAAACAGGCTAGCGGTGAAGAATCGATATATTATAGATGGGACTTGCAGAAAGCAAGAAACACAAATGACGTGAAACAAATCTCAGATGAGCTTTTTGAAGAGGATGATATAGTAAAAGAAGACGCCTCATTAAAACGATGCGAGACACTGTATGTATCAACTGTGAATTCGGGCTACATGGATCAATGATCCAATCGATATATCTTTGGCCAACACGAACTTCTTGAACCAAGCTTGCTTATTAACTTACATGAAGAAAAACTCCCAAATTACATGATAACTTAAGGAATCTCAATACACATCAATCAAAGGATTCACAATGATAATGAGTACAGAAAGCACAAAACATGTCACCCTTACAAAGATCGCCGTTCAATCATAGGAACCCGATCAAAGCCCAGACTGGGAACACAAACAAGAGCACGATACCAACAGTATTTGAAATACCATTTGCCTTTGTGAAAGCATTCCTAAAACCTCCAGAAGCTCTGATATGTTCTTGGAGCAGATAGCATCCGATAGCAAGGCAAATAAACACACCTATCCACCCATCTCTGATATAACTAGCGATCAAGCTTGGAGCTATCACAACCAGAAGGATCAAAGAACCCGGCAACATCATATATTCTGCATTTTATCATGATCACAACCACACAATATTAGACTAATGGTAATACTTGTATTAGTCTTCTTGATTTAATTCAACCCAACGATACCCAATTCTGCCACGGGGAGGTTAGATGTAGACCGTTATACCCCTACACGGGTTAGATCTAGAGACTACTTCCAGAAAGTCCTCTTGATTTAATTCATTGACTTTAAAAGCTTAGTAAAAGGTTATTAATCAAGTGAAATAGATTTATACTAAAAAAGAAGGCTGTGTTGTAATTTCAAACAGTAAATGAAATAGTTATAGATAAAAGAATATAGATAGAGGGAAAATTTAACCTTCAAAATATTGGGGGAAGAAAAGACGCAATATGACTCCAACGAAACAGATCCATTTGCCGATATCTCCTCTGTTTCAATATCATGGCAAAACAAAGTTAACCAACAAACACTGAAGCTTAATGTCCAAATAATAGTCAATTAAAACTTATGATTAATGATAACACCATCCGATCTATACATACATATGTATAAATAATTAGAAATTTACCTTAAAATGTGGAAAAGCCAGTTAGGAAACGTCAAAAAGATATAAGGAACAAGAAGTGTAGTAAGCATCTTTGTCCTCCAGTTTGTTCGATCTATTACCAACAAATATCTGTCACAAAACAATTATTAACAACATTAATCAACACATCAAGATCATCAAGCGCACACACACACACACACATAAATATGTATATACTTACATGGCAGCTATGCATGCGAAACATTGAAGGATAGTAGTAATGAAACCACCACTGTAACCAAGGGTGATAACATGATTTGCAAGTTTCTTAGTTACATCTCCGAGTTCATTCCAGTCTGAGCTGATCAATTTTGTTGCTGCTTCTGATGCACTTTGATCTGTCATCATCCTTAAGAAGTTCTTTCCTACCATTGTTTTCCTCAGGATATAGATAATGTCTCACAAATATAACCTTTTATTCTAGAGTTAAAAGAGTATTTAAAAGAAGAAACAGCTGGCCCAGCCTTTCATAAATAAATACTGTACCAAACACACATATTTACATATAAGGAAATGATATACCTTTTAAAAAATCAACTTAATATTTCTTTTAATAGTTTGATTTTAATACATTAATTTTTCCTTTTAATTTCATTTTTCATTCTTTAATTTTATTAAGTCTTATGATCAAGTTGTTAAAAGAATTATTAAACTGATCTATCATTTTCCTTACGGATAAGGATCCTCTGAATTTAAAAATCAACTTGATATATCAAGTTGTGAATTTTATGAGTACACAATTAGTCCAATTTTATATTTTATTAGTTTTTATTTTCTTACAAAATCACAACTTGATCTATCAAGTTCCTTATCTCATATTTACACACAGTAATAAGACTTTCAAAAATAATACATTACACTTTTCGAACAATTGATTTATAAAAAGTAAGCCAAAATTTTAAGTTTAAATTCAAAAATAATACATTAAGTTTATCATTCATCCTCCCAGTATGATATTTAGAATCATATTAGCACGGATACACGATGATAAATAGATTTTAGAATGTTTATATTCAAATTTAAATCAGACTATTAAATTTGAAATTGAATCTTTCATCAAATAAGTCTTATAAAACATTATAAATGAACTGAACAATATATTTTTAAAAATTTAATAAAAGTTGAATACTTGAATCTTTCTCATGATATGATTGATATTGATCAAATCACATTTTAACTTAAATTCGTATTCATAAATCATTTCAAATTTTTTTTAACAGCAGCATCATTAAAAAAAAATTTATTTTATGAATCTCTCTTTATTAAATATCTTTACTTTATTAAATGGTTCTTTCTAGATTTTCATTTATCTATCATATTCATTCATTCTTGTTGGTTATCGGCAAATGGCATCAACAGTAGTTGGCTTTCATATTCGGATCCGTTAAGATATTTTTTTATATTTATTTAGATTAAATATATGATAGCATTTTTTGATTATTCTATTAGACCCAATCAAATTAAATTAAAATAGTAAATAAAAACCGTAACGTGTATACAATAAAATGTACTTATAAATAGAAAATACAAGCCTTATATTGTATATAAAATAAAAATCATAACATTATTTCGTATAATTAACTTTTATATATGAAATGTAGTTATAATATAATTCTCACTTGAACTTTCTTTCACAAAATATTAGACATTTTCTATTATATCCAAGAAATTTGTTAATAATAACCTTTGGACTATGATTAACTTGTGGTATAGTATTGCATATGGTGGTAAAAAATTGATTTTAGAACCAGTTATATTTATATATAATATTTTACTACAAGTTAATTATAAGTTTAATGATTATAATTTAAAATCTTATACTAACTTAAAATAAAGATTAAAAAAAACATAGATATATCATCATAGATATTTTACATATATATTTTATTGGTAAATGTTGATTTGCAAACCATAAGTAAGATGAAAACCAAATGACAAATCTCAGTCATACATTTCCATCTACTTCTTATTCCCCCCTTCTTCCTTTTTTATTTTTTCACCTTGTTTTTTTCATTTTATTTTTTTTAAAATAAAAACCCACTCAAAAAAATTTTTTTTTTTTTCAAATGGCTTAGCCCGGGCGGAGCCCGTCAGGTAGATCACTCCATCACCAATCACCCCACTAGCTACACCTTATTAATACCCTTGTGGGCTACACCCGATAAGGGCGAACCTCCTTGAACGGGCTACGTTCATTCGGCTAAGGGCTATGCCCGTACCGTATCATTAACTGGAAAAAAATTGTTTTTTTTGTATGAGTTTTTATTAAAAAAATTACAAAATGAAAAAAAAGGAAAAAAAATAAAAAAGAAAGAAGAGGAGGAGAAAATATATAGCTGAAATTTATCCCTTAATTTTTAATATTTTTTTAATTTTCATTTAATTACAACTTATATTTTATTATATAATTTAATAATTTTAGTTATTATAAGTAAATAGGAATGGTGTTGCAATAAGTGTCATGTGGACAAGAAAACTAATTGCCAGATCGTTGGATATAGAAGAGTGTGGGGTTCTACATATGTCGACAGAAGGACCTCGACCACTCACTTCTTGCCAAGTGTCCTGTCGACGTGCTGACTTTACCGAATGTGAGATGCTAGATTAAATATTAATATATGTATGTCGATTTCATTTTCAATGCACACACTTTTAATTCTGTCCATAATTTTCTTAGGCTCTCCCTATTCTGACGTCGTCATTACCTCATCTTGATTGTTACATCAGCTTTCTCTCTCCAAGACACACCCAATAATTACCCCCTCCCTATCATACCCCCTTCATAATTCCATCCCCAATAAAATATAATTAAAAACACACACAAACACCCCGGGTTCACGTCATTTGGTTTCGTTTTTTGGACGAGCAATAACGACGACCACCCCATGATGGGGGTGGTGCCTACCATGATGAAGACGACGAGGTTTTGGACGAGCAAAAGAAATAGCATAGGGACCGGCCTTATGCTTTGTGTTAAATTAAGTCAGATCTTTTCCGAAGCAAATATCTGAAGAAAAAATAGGAGCTAATTGGAAAGGAAAAAAATAAAAAAACAAAAATCTTTGGTACAGTTATTGGTGGATCACGAAATCAAAAGCATGGTTGCCTCTATTAAATACAAGGATAGTTCTCTTCCGTTTAACTATCTTCATCTCGAGAGATCGAGTGGACACGTATAAGAGCCGAGGACCTATTCGAGGTCAAAGTTGAAATCATTCGTCAAATGACGCGCCTTGATCCAGCAGGCGAGTCCTCATTAGAACGGCTCTATAAACTTTTAGACGATCTCGACCGGGGCGGGATGGTATTATTATTGATGGAAATATGAATAGAGTATCAAGTTGGAATTTTCTGTTCAAGATTTTTGAGTCTAGACTTGCTAGATGGAAAGCCGAATGTATGTCGATGGTTGGTAGGGTAACACTTATTAAAGTCTGTGCTGGAAAGCTTGCCTACATACTATTTTTCCCTTTTTAAAGTCCCGGACACTGTTACTAATGGCTTAGAGGCTATCATCAGAAGGTTTTTATGTGGGGGTTCAGTCGATAAAAAAAAGATACATTGGGTTTCTTGGGAACGCATGGCTTCACCGATTCATGTTGGTGGATTAGGACTGAAAGATTCTAATGTGGTGTTGTTAGCTAAATGGATTTGGAGGTACCGTACGTTGTGAGCCTAAGGCGTTGTGGAGAGGTGTCATTGATTCACTTCATGGAACTACTAGAGGTTGGAATCCTGTCCCAATTAACAGATCCTTGCCTGGGGTATGGAAGGCTATTGTTGATTACGTTGGTAAGTTTAAAGTGGCCGGGACAAGTCTTTGCAGTCTTTTTAATGGGGTCTGTGGTAACGGGAATCATATACGGTTTTGGCTTGACTATTGGATCGGTGATATTTGTTTGAAAGATGCATTTCCTTTGCTGTTTAAAATGGAGGACGAAAAAAGGTGTATAGTTAGTGACCGTTTTTGTCAGGAGTCTAAGAGATTTGTGGGTTGTATCGAACTGGTACAGAAATCCATCTTCTAGTGAGGTGCTCGAGGAGTGGGGAAGACTTAACAGGTTGATAGAAGGGGTGCGAGTGTCAAATGGCGTGGATAGATGGGTGTGGCTTGGTGACAAAAATGAGTCTTTTTCGGTTAGAAGTGTTAAAAAATTCTTACTGAGTGGCACGGATTATAGCGAAAGGTTTGTATTCAAATGAGCGAATTGGGTTACAAAAAAATGTCACATTTTTATGTGGAGGGTTGCTCTTGATCAGATTCCTACTTTAATGGCACTTCAAGCCATGAATTGTTGCTATGGCTCTACTTTTTGTGACCTGTGTGAGTCCTGTGATGAGACCAACGTCCACCTGCTGTGCAAGTGTGCTTTCGCTAAGGCTAATGTTAATCTGGGTTCTTTCACGTCGATTAAGCAACTTTTCGAGGTGTATAAAACTGTGGGCTTAGACAAGGCTTCCAAGAAGATATTCAAAGGGATTGTCTTTGTCACTTGTTGGTGTCTTTGGAAGGCCCGTAACATGAAGAAGTTTGAGAACGAGAAGATTTGTAGTGACAAGGTCTTTATAGAAGTTAAGGCTACTGGATTCTTGTGGTATAATAGTACGTTGAAAAAAAGTTCTATTAGTTGGAAAGATTGGTGCTCGTTTAATGTAAATTAAGTCCATTGTAATCATGGTACCACTCCGCAATTGCGTGAGTTGGTGAGTTTTATGTGAACAATACATACTTTTCAAAAAAAAAAAAAAAAAAAATTTACTCTCGTATACAAACATATATGCTAAAAGATGGAACCAAAAAACTAGTCAATCGAGTTAAATCATCTGAAATGTAATCAAATGCATAAAACCCATTATACGGATTTATTGAAATTAACATTCGAGAAAATTACTTAAATGGTCAAATATAGAAGTGTATACTTAGATTAAACACCTATTATATGTTTCACTCATTTGGTCAATTAGTTTTCCCAACACAAAAAGGAGTGAGGCTACTCGTTGAAGGGGAGACTTGTGCTATGTGACGTCACGTAAGCGTGTAGGAAGCCTTTTAAAAAACCTGAAGTAAGGCTACCTAGTATGATGGAGGACTTGCGCCATGTGACAACCTAGGAGTTTTAAATGAATGAATATGTGTGTAAAGATGGGCGACTTCTGCAAGCCGTGAAGGTTGTTGGCGACTTGGAGGTCGCCTGCCGGGGTGGTGTAGCCGGCGACTTGGAGGCTTCCAGGGGGCGACTTGAGGGTGAGGTCGCCTCACTCCTCTTAGTCTAACATCTTTAGTAAAAAATAATATCATCCAGTAAAATCATATCATGTGGCATATATGGGAATTAAAAGTTGTACTTATTATTTTGATATTGACTTCTCATCTTTTCCCCGAAATAATTCCTGTAATTATCCAAACAATGTATTTAGTAAAAACTAGACTTAAGTATTCAAACAATGTATTTAGTAAAAACTAGAGTTGTTACCCCGGTGTTGCGGCGGTGTAGTTACATGTACAGTTAAAGGGAAATGATAATTTAACCATGGGAAATGATAAATCCTCTTAAAAATTAGTCTTAAAAACCCTCAAAAATCATAAGATGATGACATATGGATTCCATTAAATTTCTTTCCTAATCTTATTCTTTGATTTTTTTTTCACATATCATCATTCTTTGATTCTTTGATCTTCTCAAGCTAGAATCCCTTAGGCAACATTTCCATCTAGTCCATGATATGTGTTCACATACAATGAGGTTCATATACTTGATAGCTCCATGTACCTAGATTATATTAAAGAAAGGAAGTTTACACAACGATAATATAACATTAATGAATTGGAGATACAGAGTAATTTACAGAGTATCAATCAAATATATAGCCATAACCATTTCTTAAGTTTATCAAATTGCAATATCATAATCACACAATGTCATGGGATAACAGTTGTTAAAACTATAAGCCGATACCTTTGACTCGTTAACTCTAACAAAGGAACTCATGTGAAGTGAGGTTGCACCAGGTCAATACAAAAGTTGGCCCTTGAAGACCAACCCGCAATGCTTCTTCTCACCATGCCTCAATGTTACAGTGCTGTAAAGTTACATTCACATAAGAAATATTACTCTTTCAATGTATGGTCAATCACACACAATAAAGAAAGACAAATAAAAAGTAGATACGAACTCGAAAATCCTCCAAGCCGTAAAATTACATATTTAATATCATTCAAACTTCACTCTATTGCTTCAAAACTCGAGTTCAAGGTTCGTACAATTGCATATCATATAGTATACATATAAAAAAGCGATCCCCTTTTATATATTAAGACATAAAAACTTATCTATATGTGTTTAAAACGCGTAAGCCTATTAAAGCTGCAAGAAGAACAATATGATACATGGTAAACTGCATGATCAAATGATATTTTACCATAATTAAGATAATAATAAAGAAGTCATGCGACGAAAAATAACAAGTTACAAAGACTTATGCAGCAATCACCTGAAGAGGTCTCATCAAGTCGAGCTGAGCTCTCCCGTTATCATGACCAGCATAATCAAGCAGGCAATATTCATTAGACTTTTAGCTTATTGGCTTTACCTTTTACAACAAAATCTTTATGGTTAATGGACTTTACCTTCTACATAAAAAGTAATTTAAATAAAGACTTTACCCAACGAAGGTTATAAAAAGGTGTCACTACAACGCACTCTAGTCATCCGAAAAGTTCCAAATTAGAGTTGAAGCGTATACTCCATAATTTTATTTTGATCAACTATATACCCTTTGGTTTTTGTAGCTATTTAAACCTTTAAAGAGATAAAAATGACATACCCGAAACGTCACTCATTTGAATCATTCAGGCATGTCGAGAATGTCATTGCTGTATTCATCGTAGAATGATACCGCAACTCAATATAACAAATCCCTAAAGAGAAAGATGATTCCTGCAACAATATGACTTTTAAAGGTCAAATATCATACTTTTCATATTCAAAAATGTTTTGTTACATGATCAAAACATAAAGCTGTTATATAACTTCCTCCATAAAGAAAAGAACTTATGTTGATTTCAATGTTTAAAAGACAATCATTTGACTCTAAAAGTCAAAATATAAGTAATTTACATGTGATACCAATCTGATAAGCACCAAAAGCTATGGATATATTTCTTCTCATTTTTCTTTTTATCCAAACATATATACAGAGTAGGTCAGTAGACAAAAGCAAAAATATATCCAAACATATCTGCAGGTAAATAGCTGAGTCTCTTCAAAGTGGACAAAAACACAAACTCAACGATAGCTTCAATAATGGAATCAAAAGCTGTTGGCTTGAAGATTCTTATTACAAAAACTAACAATAATTCCAAAACCTTCATTTTATTCCAAAGGAATCAAATTCCATCTTCTTAAAGGAAAAGGGAAAAAAATTACTCACACGGACAAAACGAGGACAGCAGATAGATGAATCGCAAAACGAAAAGGGAAAAAAACAACACTAATGTTGACTAGCAGATGGATGAATTGTGGAGTAAGCTGAGAAGCAAGAGACGCTCGAAGATTTGGTAGCTCCTAATCCACCTTTAGTATACCAAAAAAAAGGGATAAAAAAATACAAAATACAGAAAGAAGCAGAATTAGGTTCTGTGGACATGAAAAATCTAATCAAAACCCTAAACTTTCAATTAACAAAGTAAATGCCACTAATAGATACAACAAAGAGTATATACACAAAAGCACCAAAAAAAATGTAACAAACAAACCAACCAACCTGCATGAATCAGAATTGTAATCAGAAGTATTTGTAGATATATTAAGCCATTTTTGAACAACCAACCCTAATCAAGGTATTTGGTAGGTTGCTGTCTTGCTGATGGCTTTGTTTGTTGTTAGGGTAAATCTCATCGTTTAGGCCGCAACACAATGTGACTTTTATTCATGACAAACAATACTCATAACTATAACTTACATACAATAAAGTGCAGATTTTCTTTTTAATACATATATCAAACATATATCATGACTTCATTTACACATTTTATATATAAATGAACCAATGACTTGATACTACATAATACTACCACTATTATGTCATTTAATCTCAAAATGGTTACATATCCACTTGCAATTTTACTGATTCATAAATATACTACTCAAAAGACCCAAATATGACCAATTATACAATCTTCCATAAACCATTTGACACATACAAAATCAAACAGCAAATTGCCTTTTTGCGACTTACTAAGTGACCTTCAATTTACATCGTAACACCTATTGGCCCGGACGATGAAACTATGGTTCATAAAAAATTCAAAAGTTGACTAACTTAGGAGTCAAACGGGCCAACTCAATCTTAACTATTACTAATTACATAACACCTATTGGCCCGGACCATGAAACTATGGTTCATAAAAGTACAGATTTGTCTATCTAACAATTCCATCACGTTGAGCATACAAATTCAGAAGTTGACTCACTTAGGAGTCAAACGGGCCAACTCAATCTTAACATTTACTATTTACACATATTAGACACTATCCAACAAACGATCACCTGTAGATATATCATTTTATCGCAGTCGTCATCATCAGATGTTGTAGTTTGTTGTCAACAGCAGATTATCTTAAAAAAATAATAAAGTGATACATTATGAACTATAAAAGAAAGGGTAAAGGAATGAGGTTTTCCCTATTAATTGTATGTATGCAACTATGCATATACAAAATAAGAGTTAAAGGGAGGTAAAAGATAATGTATAGAGCAAAGTACCTTAATGTTTCAATGTGAGTAAAAAACCACAGCTCTTTGTATGTTTTTCCAAAAATCCCCACATTCCCGATCGATGTCCCCACATTTGATCACCTTCATAACATCCATTATGGCAGCATAATCATATCAAACTTAGAAACGGGAAAAAATAAAATTAAAAATGCTGCAAAAGTGTCGTATCATTAAACAAACAAAAATAACAGCGCTAAAAGAAAGCCACAAAACTTGTGAAGATCTAGTGGTGTCAAACTTACCGATTCCAAATGATCAAACGTACAAATGAGCCCATCCATAGAGGCAGATGCACACCTAGGGTTTTAGATCCTCACCTGATGTGAACTTATTATTAAACTCATTATTATACTTCTCTGATAATCTTATATATCTCGGGACATGCTTGTAAAGTAGAAACAACCAAATTCATCCTTTCGTAAGCTCAAATCTTTCAGCCTTAACATTTGGTCCCGAAGGTAACTTGACAAAAACACATATCCAATTAATGGATCTAGGTCAGATAACACGCATCTTAAAAAGGCTTATTTGTAATATTAGCATTGTTATCACACCTTAAATGAATACAAATTATAAAAAAAGAAAAATCAAACAAATAATTTTCTCAATAATCAGTTTTTTAGTTATCTTCCTGTGTTTCTTATTCAAATTCAACTATCCAAATTATATATTAATTTAAATTCAAATATTATATTATATATATAACCTATACATACACAAAAAGCTAGCAAATAATAATCATAATAATCATATTCAGAACAACAATGCTAATCCTAACTTCAAAAGTCAACACAAAATCATCATCAAACAAAAATAAATCAAAGGGAAATAATAATAAAAATAATAAAAATAGAAAATATAAACCTTGCAAAAACGTTTTATGATAAAGATATGACCGCCTTTACGGATAGTGCCAGCTTGCTGCGGGTAGTTTTTGGAAGCGCCGGCATCAGATTTTGATTCGAGTGGAGAGCAGCAGCAGCAGCAGCAGCAGTAGTGTGTCTGTATTTTTTGTAAAATATAGATATATATAGATATAGAAGAAGAAGAAAAAGACAGAAGGAGGTAGCAGATGAAGAAGAAGAAAAAGTGGGCAGATGGTAGAAGGTAAAGTTGGGCAAAAATGTAATTTCATCTTGGGTCTTTGAATTACTATATATAACTAGCACGGTACCAGCGGTAGCGGCGGCGATTGGTAGTAGTGACGGTGGTGGTGATGATGGCGTCGAGTGGTGTAGGTAATTGATGTAAATGGATTAGTGGAGATATGTTAGAAGATAAAAAAGATTGATGGTGTAATTTAATCATTAAGGGCAATTTGAGCAATTTGAATATCCAAAAATGAATAACATTCAATAGGGGCCGTATTATTTATTAGATAGTATAGAATACAGTCCCTGTTGAATGTTACTCATTTTTGGGATATTCAAATTGTTCAAATTGCCCTTAATGATTAAATTACATTATCAATCATTTATCTTCTCAAATATTTACACTAACTCATTTACATCAATTACCTACACCACTCGACGCCGCCACCACCACCACACCGACACCGCCGTCATATTGCGCGAGTACCTTGTTAGTTATATATTAATAAGTACAAAGAGGTTAGGTAGTAATATTTGACCAAATCAAATTAACCATTTCTATATCGTTTAATTTATTGAATTAAAATAGCTGGACTATTAGCTTAACTTATAACCATGACTTCTATGTAGTTTTACTGATACCAATTCCTTCGCTACGTTAATTGCATGGTGTAATCCAACACTGATTGATTTTCCTAGCTAAAATGAAGACCGTCTTTATTTTCTTATTAGAAAATAAATTTATAAATAATGCAGACTGCCTTTATTACCACTTAAAACCAAATACAAAACATCCCTCACACAACATTTTTGTTTAATAATGTAGACTACCTTTACTGCCATCTAATTTCAACAAGTGTTATTTCGCATTTTGCATCCTTCAATGTTTAGCATCCGTATTTATTAAGTTTTTCATTAAAATGAGAAGTGTCTCAAACTTTGCATGCATGTGTTAACAATGTTGTAGTAGAAGTAAGACTTGTACCGCTGAGCTAACCCAAACATGCCAAGTGTACCACCAATGT
>JAOEHQ010014667.1:0-15576 GCA_025447715.1 Asclepias incarnata
TTTTAATTTTTTTTTTTTTTCTAAATTTTCCATCATGTTATATATATTTTTTTTTTTTTTTTTTTTTTTTTTTTTCTTTTTTTAAAAGTTTAAATGGTTTTGGCTTTCACGATTTATGGTATATTGTTTAGTCATTTTTTTGCAATTGTTTATCCATTTCTTTGAATTTTTTTTAACTTCGAAACACGTAATATATATATATATATATATTTTTATGTTTTTAAACCTTTTGCCACCATTTTTCATTTTTTTTTTGTGTTTTTTTAATTTTTTTTTTATTTACAATAAATTTTTTTATCTCTGACTTTCTACACTAAAGATTTTTTTATAAGTTATAGGCACCAAACGTACCACATTCACTCTCACACGAAAGTTTTAATTTTCGTTTTTTAACTGACACGTGCTACATGTTCCTTTTAAAAAGTTTGTGGCTTGTTTTAGTTTCCGACCCATTAAAGCATACCTATTTGTAGCACATTATCTCAAGGTTATCAAAATATCATGTTCGTAACACATTATATCACTCTTCTAAATGCATCGTTACTGGTAATAATATAGTTATTCTTAGACATATTTAGTTATTTCTATTAATACAGTTACTTTAATAAGTTTGTACAAAAGTTTTTATAAATCATTCACAAATGTTATGTCTTCCGGAGCAACGGCCGGGTGACATATCTCGTTATACATTAGATTATTTTCTAAAAAAACTATATTAATATTATTTTATAATATAATAAAGAGTTAACTACGAAGATGGTCCTTATGGTTTCTTTCAAATTTCATATTTAGTCTTTTAAGTTTAAAAATGACAAAGTACTTCCTTTATTTAGAAACTTGTTTCACTAGTGGTCCTTTATGTCTCATAAAATTTTTAAATGACCTTTTTTTTTTTTTTAAACCTTTTTTGTCTTTATTTATAAGGACCATTTTTGTAAATTTTTGCAAAGAATAGAAATCATTTTTATAACTTAATTTAAATTTAACAAAAAAAAAAAAAACACTTATCTTTATAAGAAAAAAATTCTATGAATAATGTGTTATGTTTTTGAATCACAATTCCTATAATAACAGAATTTAAACTGATAATCAAGTTTTTTTTTAATAGTTATTAACCAATAAAATCTGGTTTGAATTTTTTTTTTTTTATCATTAACCAAAAAAATATGTATTCCTATAATCACATAAAAGCAATATGTGAAAAATAAGCTATATGATGTGCTTATAGTTATAAAATTACAAGTAATATTTGTTTCAATTTTTTTTTTTTTTTTTTATAAAAAATGTTCCTATAAGTTATTAGTGTAAGAAGCTTCAAGTAATATTTTTTATAAAAGTGTTTTAGATATTTTAAATGTAAATTATTAAAGTGTTATAATGTATTTTTTGAAAATTATTATTCTTTTAGATATATGTGTGTGAATATATATATATATATATATAAAAGAAATAAAGTTAAAGTTTATATACAAAAGAAAATTAAAATTAAAATATTGTTTAATTTATATTGAGTTACAGAAATGGTCCTGGTCCTTTTGCAAAAAAAAGTTACAAAGATGGTCGTTATAGATAAAGATAAAAATGGTAAAATAGTCATTTAAAAAGTTTAGGAGACATAAAGGACCAACAATGAAACTAGTTTTCAAATAAAGGATGATCCTTGTCACTTTTAAACATAAAGGACTAAGTGTGAAATTTGAGACAAACCATAAGGACCATATGTGGAATTAACTCTATATTAATTTTTTTTTGAAATCACAATATTTCTGTGCTATTAATTGTTAAATCAAATGAAACATTAGTGAATACCCATCCAAAGTCTCTCTTTCCTTCTCATCCCCAGTTTCCCTCAATCCATTTGACCAAATCCATCCATCCCATCACAAAACAAACCCTAATTGCAAAATATCCTCCACATTTTTAATTAATGGCAGACGCATACTGTTCTGACTGCCGGAAATCAACCGAAGTCGTATTCGATCATTCCGCCGGCGACACCGTCTGTTCCGAATGCGGTCTCGTTCTCGAATCACATTCAATTGACGAAACCTCCGAGTGGCGTACTTTCGCCAATGAATCAGGCGATAATGATCCCGTCCGTGTTGGCGGTCCGACTAACGTTCTCTTGAATGATGGCGGTTTATCCACTGTCATTTCCAAACCTAACGGTGTTACTAGTGATTTTTTGTCTTCCTCTTTAGGCCGCTGGCAGAACCGCGGCTCGAATCCTGATCGCTCGCTTATTATGGCTTTTAAAACCATAGCTACTATGTCTGATCGGTCAGTTTACAGCTATTTTGCTTCGATTTTTGATTATGTATATGTATATTGTTTGATCTGTATATGTATGTATATATGAGGTAGTGATAGATTTAGGATTATAATTGTGATATACAAAATATAGGAGAATATATGAGGAATTTGTTTTGAGTATGAATGTGTATTGGATAAATGCATCAAAATGTATCCGACTTGTCACGTTTTGGTGTTTTTTTTGTTTGTCCACCGTATGGTTATTGTATGGATGCGGTTTAAATGACGTCATTGAAAAGTACGAATTACTTGATGGAGAGGTAACAAGGTACATACAATTGCAATGAACGGGGTAAACACAAGATCAAAACCCCACAAGTTGGTGCATTTATCACCTTATGTTTTGTTCAAGCTATTCGACTACACATGCCATGTAGGATGTAAGCAGAGGCCTAAATTACTGGAAGTTTTAATATTTGAGTTGTGATTGGAATAATACGTAAGGATCTAGGTTTTGTGTGTGTGATAAGAGGGAGTGACACGTTTAGTGATTTGTCTAATGATTTATAGTGGATTTCTCGTAGGCTTGAATGAAGGTGGGATATACCTATGGAAGGTTTTAGTTTATACATTTAGAGTAATTTTGATAAGCTAAAAAGCCGATCCCGTTTATATGTGATGGCGTTTATTATGAAGCACACGTAGCATATCGTGCTTTCTCTTGATTATTTGATTATTTTAGGGGTTCAGCTATGGATACCCAGTCTCATATAACAAAATTGATAATAATGTGGTAAAATAGTATTCACTTCTATTAACGTAAGCTGAGAGACTCATTCATACTTTGGAAGATATATCTACATTTTCACAAGAATGTCATTTCTGGCTGTATTATATATTAGCTTCTAAGATAATGATAACCCCAAAGATAAAACAGTTGATTTTCTAATTTATACAACCTCAAACAGTAAAAGCATATCCAAACACTGCCTCATACAACACATTCAGTTATAGTTGATTATCTGATTTTGTTTGTTTAATATCACCTAAATCATTTTTGAGGCACTCATCCTAGCATCTCCTTCCCTATATTATGGATACCCACTAAAAATCGCTCCTAGGAAAGTTGTTAGTTTTGCTCAGTGATTCTTCATTCACCTTCATGTAGTTCATCTTCCTAAATTACTCTTGTTACATGCAAGGTCAAAGTTTATCCTTGCAAGCAGATCATATGGATGTAGAATGTAGATATATACTGGAAGAATGCACTCAAATATTTTGTAATTTAGATATTTGTGCTGGTATAGAGATTCAATAGACTCCTTGAATGGTCATGTTTCTATGTTAAATTATGGGATTATGAAGCAATGTCTATCTTAAGTTCCCACTTGTAGACAAGTAACAGTTCTAGAAGGTAACAACCCGTCCCATATGGATAGAAGAGTGAGGAGTGTAAGTAGGGAGTAAGAACAACTTGCATAGAGAAGAAAGAAGCTTGGAAACTTTTTTAGTATTGAGCTGATGTCTATTAATAACTTTCACCACGGTTTTCTGTTGGTTTGAGGTTATTGGTCTAGCCTAACACTTTGGGTTTAGAGTATTGAGAATGGTAGTGAGTTGAATATTTATGTATTTTCTAGATTATTGATTTTGGGTGTGTAGGCATGACGAGAACATCGAGAGTCTAAGTTGGCGAGTTTCTACTCATTCCTCATTTTTTATAGAAGAATAAGAAGTTAGTAGAAGAGTGAGAAGTTAATTGTGGGAGTTTGTAACAACTCATCCCACATGTATATGAGATGTCTAAGTTGCAGGCTACCAATAACTTCCACCATGGTGTGCTAAGTTGGACTAGCGATTTTAGTGTTTAGAAATGGTATCAACACAATATCCCTTGATGTGGATTTAGTTGGATACTCATGCATCTCTTTGGGCATTGACTCTAGGTGTAAGCATTAGGTTTATAAGTGGGAGTCCATAGCAACCCATTCCAGATTTATAGAGAAGTGAGAAGCTTGGGCACCTTACAAGCATCAAGTTGTGAGCTACTAATAGCTTCAATCATGGGGTGTGAGGTGTCACTCTAACTTGAACAAATTAATTTGTATTACTTCTTGCCTTGCTGGCTCCGAAGAACTATTTAAATTGTTAACAATAAGCTATCATTTTGCCAAAGTGTTAGTCTTATCATTTTTTCATGTATATTTTTGGTACTTTAGTTTTGTTTTTGTTCTAAATTTGGTTCATTTTAGCTTCAGGAGTTGTATGTTCATGCCTTTTGAAAACGCTAATGTCACTATGTTAGTCAACAATCTAGTTTAGCATGTGAATCCGAAGTTTTCTATTACTGATTCCACTTTTTTTTTTTTTAACCAATGACACATATCTTCTCTTTTATCAATAGTCTTGCATTTATTCTAAAGCAATTCTATTTGTAGCCTGAGGTTATATCTGATGCATTTAATTTGTCATTCAGGTTGGGCCTTGTTGCAACAATTAAGGTATGCTATCTACAACAGTACATATAGACAATTGATTACAACAAGGTTCTTCAATGTATTACTTAATTGTGTAAATGTTCTCTTTCATGATTTGACTGATGTTGAAATATATATATATATTCTCTGGCAGCTTAAACTTTTTAAAATTTTAGTTTTTCGCTATTTTTGCCCGTAATTTGAATTTCATTTCAAATGTGTGCTTTTGCGTTTCCATTTATTTTATGTTGGTTTTGTGTCGATAAATAGGACCGTGCTAATGAGATATTTAAGAAGGTAGAAGATCAGAAATCGAGTAGAGGGAGAAATCAAGATGCCATCTTGGCTGCCTGTCTTTACATTGCCTGTCGTCAAGAAGATAAGCCACGGACCGTAAAGGGTACTAAAAACCTTGTTTTATTAACATATGTTCAAATAGAAATCTATGTATAAATGAGATTTCCCTGAACATTTGTTCAATAGAAATCTGCTCGGTTGCCAATGGAGCAACAAAGAAGGAAATTGGTCGGGCTAAAGAATACATTGTCAAACAACTAGAGCTTGAGATGGGCCAGTCAGTGGAGATGGGTACTATACATGCTGGTGATTTTATGGTCTGTTTTATTGGTTTTCTTTTATCATGTATTTTAGTTCCTTAAAGTTTCCTTTTATTGTGTTTTTTTCCTGATTATTGCTTGTGTGTTATTTGCAATAATCTGGAATCATCAGAGGCGTTTTTGTTCCAATCTTGGCATGACCAATCAAACAGTTAAAGCTGCCCAGGAATCTGTCCAAAAGTCGGAAGAGTTTGATATAAGGTAAGTGGCAAAATTATATGTTTTGATGGTTAGAGTTCTTTTTGATCAAGTGATTCAGAATATTCTTCTAAGATTAAAGTGGTTTATTGCCAATTATCACCAACAGTGTTAAGTTACATATACAACAAGTTGAGTTGCATATGGTATGAAAGTAACCGACACAATTTGTACAATTCGAATTGCATAATCTGCAAAATCATTGACATAGTCTAGATAGTCCAATTGTTTATTGTAGAAAACATGGGCACTATTTACTGTTCTTGATACCACAAGTTACTACTTTACCCTTAAAATACCTTAGAGGAAAAGGGTGGAATTATTCATCTTCATTTGAAGATCACCAACCTGAAAAAGGGAGCATCAAAACAGAAAGACTACTAAAAGAATCTGTGATCTCACTATACAAATAGCTTGTAAACTGACACAATTTCTACAATCCAACTTGCAATCTGCAAAAACATTGGCACATAATATAGCAGTATACCACTATCAACCATTTTACGGTTTTACCCATGTAAATTTACACCATTGGAAGGGGTAACTTTGGGGGTGTTTGGATGTGAGTTCTCAAAGTCAATATGTGATATTGAATAATCAGAACAGGTAATCAGTTGTAATGTAAGGACTGTAGAAAATAGTTTTTGGATGTGCTTCCTTTATATGAAGTTGTAACAGTATGGTTATTAGATACCAATTGTTTGACCGAATACAAATTCTGATGAGGACTTATTATATAAAAGAATTAAAAGACATTTTCACGGTTAAGGAGAAGTTTTGTGTGGCCACATGGGAGTAGATTTTCTCTGAAATTATATAAGATGGGTTAAATAGGTAAATCAGTAAATGCACCCTTGTATGATCAGTTCTGTTGCTACTTTTATTGAACTGATTATTTGACCTCTAAACATATTACTTTGCTATCTTAGGTCTGTTTCATATCGATCAAAATTATTTAAGAATACACGTATGTTTTGCTTTTTGTAGGGTCAACTCAAAGTCTTAACTCATGTAACCCCCAGTTTAATTGCTTACGCTTGGATTTTTTTGTTGGTTCTTTAATGTGTATTTTTTCTTTTCTTCCAGGAGAAGTCCAATTTCTATTGCTGCAGCTGTTATCTACATTGTAACTCAACTTTCTGATGATAAGAAGCCCCTCAAAGGTGAAGTTGCTCAATCGAGTTCATGATTAGACACTTATTTTATGTCATGTCCAATTGCTTTTGTCTTTTTTTTTTTTTTGTTGTCTCTACCTAGTCAAATGGGTAAACAAATCTGTTCTGTAAGTTCTTTATTAGAGAAGTAAAATATTGTACTTAAATAGGAACATGTCAAATTTGTCATATTTACAATTGCGTAAAATGCTCTATAAAAAACTTATACTTATAGATGCCAAAATAACTATGTGATGATATAAATATGTGGAACATTTTTAAGTGTAGAGAATTAGATTAATTTTTCATGACACATTAATTTAATCTGTGTAGAATTGAGGTGTTTTTTTTTAAAAGTTTTTAATTTTAATTTTAATTTTTTTTTTTATAGAATTGAGTTATTTTTTGTAGTCATACAACCTTTTAAGTTGCTTTATTAAAAAAAATTATACTACAGTTATAACGTTGTAGTCATATTTAGTGAATTGATTTTTATTTGTATAGAAATGGACGGAAGTGTTTCAGATCAAACCTGAAAGACCTGAGCCATACTAAAAGTTTCCTGTATACTGATTGATGAACACATAGCTATAATTCATGAGGTGTTGACTTTTTCTAGGTGTATGGATTTTTTTTCACTTCATTAGGAAGATCATTAGGAGAATGTATCATCTTTCTCTAGTAAATCGTATGTTTTAAAATCGGTGTTCTGACAGCATTTGGATCCTTAGTCATTCCCTTTCAAAATAAACATAACCTTTGACTCCTCTTTTAGGCATATGGTGAGATATATATACCTTATAATTCGATAATTAGAAAATTGGATGGATCTTTTAACATCAAGTGTTTACTTGTTAGTATTTTTTTTTTATAGATTGCTAATGGGGAGATTTAATATTTGATTGGACTTTTTCTTATTGTTTGATTGTGGAATATCGATGCAGATGTTGCACTTGCAACTGGAGTTGCAGAAGGGACAATCAGAAACTCTTACAAGGATCTTTATCCTCATTTGGTGAAAATAATACCTTCCTGGTATGCCCAGGAAGAGGATCTCAAGAACCTCACCAGCCCTTGAACACACATCTACGCTGGAAAAAAAATCGATTTGTTTTTCAACATGTTTGGCCTTCGAGCCCTTTATATGAGGTTTTTCCCCCGATGTTGCGATGGTTATACAATACAGCAAAACATGGTCGTTCCCTCCCCCCCTCCCCTTTCACAAATGTAGTTTACTAGGGGAGTAGCTCATTGTTTTGGACATTCTTTTTTTAATTCAAAAAATCTGTAAGTTGTACATGTTATTTGCTTCATGAACATACTCGTTCAACATACAAGCCGATTCCATTCTCGTCCTTTGTCTATGTGAGTTTCTGATCAAGATTTGTGGTTTTAAGTTATGTGCATTAAAATGTAACTAAACATCCAAATTTCCGAAAATTTGGAAAGCTGTGAACTTGAAGGTTTAAGTTTTTTTTTTTTTTAAATCAGTATCTTCCTTCATACTTCTTTATTGTCTGCTTGATATCGAGTATCTTGTCAATTAATTTGCCCCTTCGATTCTGACATTTAAATTTATCTCAAGCTAAACTTATTTTGTTATCTAACATCTATAAATATGCTGTTGGGATATTGTGTCCGTAAGTGGAGCTATTGTAGTCTAAATTTGATAAAAGATCATCAAGCCAAGTGCGTAACCAAATTCAATTGGAGCATGATGGTGGTACTGGTGAGTGGTGCCCTCTGTAGAACAAGGACATCTCACTCAACTTCACCTCCGTCGTCTCCTTTCCCATTATAACCTTCCATGTATTTCGTCGGTGCCATAACGCATTGTTGCCAAGCAAAGCTTCGTGCCCCTGGTTGGGATCCCACCTCGAGTACAAACGTCCATTCAGATTCCCAGCCTCCAAACCCTAGTGCATTCAATGCATCTTCTCATCTTCGTGAACCTTTTAATAAAGGGTCTTGTTAAATACAGCCCTAAGGGTTGTAGTTAAGGTGCATAAAATAGTTGTACACTTACCATAATATTCAGGGGTGGGCTTTTGATATGGAAGGTACAATTATTTTATACACGTTAACTACAGCCCTTAGGGCTGTATTTAGCATTTTCCTTTAATAAAATAAAGTTATTGATGGGATTTTCGTAGATTTACTTGCGAAAGAAGGAATTTGTAAAAGTAAATAACAGTGGGCAATGGGTCTTTTAATCCCGTTAGCATAAGGTATACTCCTTGTCTTCTTTCTCCTGTCTCATTTTTATTGTCCACATTACCATTTTTAATTGTTATTGAATAACTTTAGCTCAATTTCCTCAATCATTTACGTATTCTAAACTCAATTAGTTATCATTATTAATATTTTTCAAGTTAATTATGTATTAAATGTAAGGATAAATGACACTTTATCATCTAAAAACTTCTTTAATTACACCTATTTTTAAACAAACATATTATGTTTTTGAACTATTAATATGAGACGGAGGGAGTAACAAAAAAGCTAGCAAATGTCACAAGTTAATAAAATGGCCTGATAAACACTTCCAAGTCTATGTTATATACGTTTCTTTTGGTGCAACAGATACGTAAATCCATAAACCACCTCCAAGGTGGTCTAGTGGTTAACATCTTAGACCCCTTTATAAAAGGTCTTAGCATCAAAACTTACTAGCTACAATCTTGAAGGTCTCTAAGGAAAAGTTTGAAAACGGTCACGAGATACCTCGTTTAGACCGTGTACAATCTTTCCCGCGTAACCTGAATAGGTTAAACTTCATTCATTTACCTTTTCAGATTAGTAAACATAGAAACTTGCTGTTAAAATAAAATAAAGTAATAGTTTTATTTTTGAAATGTCATTGTATATTTTATATATGTTGTTAGCAACACCTAATTAGGTGCTGTAATTATATATATATTTTTTATTGTTTATCTTAAAATTTATTAAATATTTAAAAAGTTTGTAAGAAGAACATCATCTACAGTAGGTGATGCAACAACACTCGTCATTTCCTCATCTACAGATGGCAAACAATACGGTGCTGTTTTAACACCTTCCTCCAATTTTCATTTTTTATCTCTAAAAATGGTATGTTTTGTAGTTAACCCTCTAACTTTAAACGTTTCATTTTCATTCAAAACTTTATCATTTATCTAAATTACTTTGACCTTTTGATTCATGAAATTTACGAACGTATAACCCCGCAGTGAAGCGTAGGTGAAACCATACCTCGTTACATATCGTTGAACAATTTTTTTTCTTTTTTTACAAACATTATAGCTTAAAATTTAAAAAGATTTTGATGTTTTTTCCAATTTAACCAAAACCCTTTTCAATTACATAATAAAATCGTTCAAATATAAAAATCTAAAATATTAATTGACCTTTATAATAATCGATATATTTTGGTGGGAGAAAACTAAAGACTGCCAAAGTTGAAAGCGCATTTGAACAAAATAGACGTGTGCACTTTCCACTGGCCATTGTGTGGTTATGTCCCCAGCCTCCTGAATTGACCACTTCCACCTTATCTATACTCTTCTATAAAGGAGAAACCCTCCCCCATTTTATTAAAAAAAAACTTACTGAAATTTTTAAATTACCCTTATTATTTATTGTATTAATTAATTTAAATATTTTCACTTAATATACCTATAATACCTTAATAAAATTATTTACAATATACATCTCTCAACCCCTTAAAATAACTATTATTTACAACGTACATCCCTCAACCCTTAAAATAACTACACTACCCTTTTTACATCAATTATTTTTACATTAATAATCACACCGCTACCGCCACCGCCGCCGCCACCTGTTGCCGCTACCGCCGCCGCCGCCACCACCCGTCACTGCCATTACCACATCGCTACCACCACCACCACCACCACTGCTACCACCATTGCCGCCGCATCGCGCAGGCTTCTGTCTAGTATTTATTTTATAGTGCAAATATTTATTTGATGGAAATTAAAGTATCAAGTACTTGAATATTTCAGACTAATTTCATTAAAATAAATAGTCGCCAGTATAAGTATCAAGACTTATATACACAACCATGACCTATATATGTACCAAAAAAAAAACTTCTCCAATTATCATTGATATTTTCTACGCTTGATTCTTTATCTAAAGGAACCTCATGGACTGAATGCTTTCAACAACTTGTTGAGTGGACCAGAGAATTACTTGAAAGATCAACTCGTTTATGGCCTTCTAGATACTCCAACACGAGAGCAACATAAAAGTATGGGTGAAATTGAGTTGGTTTTTGATCAAAACCAAAATCGAACCTAAGCTTTCGGTTTTTTAAGATTGGACCGTTGGATTCGGTTTTTAATCGGTTCGGTTTTTCGATTTTTGATTTGGTTTCAGTTTTTTTTTTTTTTACGCTTTTAACTTATTAAAATATGAATTATACATACAATTGTCAAGCAAAAAATTTGATAAAAAAACTAAAATATACAATTGATTTTTATTAACTAATTATATTCTTTAGGTGTCGATATTGGTATGATTTTTTATAAACCGAATTGATTTTGTTGTACATTTTCATCTAAGACATACAATTAATTTTAATTTGTACACTAAAAAAACAAAAAGTTAAAATATATTAACATATTTACTAACAAGTAATAGATATAAATATAAAATAATATAATATAAAATAAATTAAAATATAATTTTTTTGGTCCGGTTCGGTTTGATTTTTGATTTTTTCTCGGTTTTTTGGTTTCGTTTTTGCTCACCCCTACATAAAAGTACTTTGAGAAGTTGACAACACTCATTCTATAAAATCTATAACTTTTAGTGATATACTCGTATCATCTTAACTATTAAATGATGACACGTGTGAAAATCAATGAATAAGATGAAGAAAAGAAAAATAATAGATTTCACGATCGCTATATCTTTAATCCCTTATAAATAATCCTATCCACTTTTAAGTATAAACATTTGAAATACCATTTTTTTCCTTTATACAATCAACACACCTACCAATTAACAAACATGGTCTACAAAAATACCTTTAATGAACTATTTTACAACATCCAACTATCAACTCTTAAAATAACTACACTACCCCTTTTTACATCAATTACCTTTACACCAATAATCTACACTACTCTCCGTTGCCACCAACACCACCAGTCGCCGCCACCACCACACCGCCGTTGCTACCATCATCGCCGCCGCATCGTACGGGGTTATGTCTAGTATATATATATTAAAGACGGCAAAGTAAAATCCCTTTTACCCAAAAGTTATTTCTAATTCCATTGGAAACAAAAGAAGTGGTGAGTTATTAATCAATTCAAAACTATAATTTTAAAACAATATATATATATACACACACATATATATATATAGTAAAAAGTTAAAATGAGAACCAAAAAAATGTCGAGAACCACGAGAACTATTATCTCATTAATATGCATAGGGATAATAATGTAATTTTCTAAAATAAATTTAAAATAGTTAACAATTTAAATGAAAATTCCATGATCATCTCATACGGTTACAAACATGGGTGGTTATTAAGGGTTTTTTTTTTCCATTAATTAAATTTGTTTATATTTTCATTAATGATTAGGATCATATTTATTTGGATACAACTCCGAAGTGTCGAACTAATTTTCATTTGAAATTATATTTTACCATTTTGATCTTGAAATTCCAATCAAAATTAAATGTCATATTTTTTTTTTTAATTTTTTGTTCTTTTAATATTTTGGAAGGTTACATTACATTACATAACCTTCTATTATTAAAACATGTGTAACGGTTAAAATTTTTATAGTTTTTAAAATTATTATATATGTGTACCAGTTAAAACACGTGTACCAGTTAAAAAGTTTATAGTTTTTAAAATTATTATACATGTGTACCAGTTAAAAACACGTGTACCAGTTAAAAAGTTTATAGTTAAAATTATTATACACTTGTGAATAAGATCATTCACATGTGTACCAGTTAAAAAGTTTATAGTTTTTAAAATTATTATACATGTGTACTAGTTAAAACATGTGTACCAGTTAAAACATGTGTACCAGTTAAAAAGTTTATAGTTAAAATTATTATACACTTATGAATAACATCATTCACATGTGTACCGATTAAAAAGTTTATAGTTTTTAAAATTATTATACATGTGTACCAGTTAAAAACATGTGTACCAATTAAAAAGTTTATAGTTAAAAATTATTATACACTTGTGAATAAGATCATTCACATGTGTACCAGTTAAAAATTTGATAGCTTTTAAAATTATTATATTAAAAAAAATGTAATCACATAACTTTATATTATTAAAACATATTATTGTATTATTAAAAAAAAAATTTAAAAAGAAAAAAGAAATGCCATAATTTACGTTTTTATCAACTAATAATAAAAGTTGAAACTTTCAAATATTAATATCCATGAATCATGAACGTACATTTCGGTTTATTAATTTTACGAATATTCCTATTATGCCCTTTGAGTACTTATATTCATTAAATGGATAAATTTATTTACAAAAATGCCACTGCTTTTTATTAACCCTTGATCTTTTTAATTTAATGGACATGATTAGTTCTCACAGTTCTCGATAATTTATTGGTTCTCACAATAACTCAACCCTATATATATATATAATATAAATTTTAAAAATTAAGGTCCACGAAACATTGGGTCTTGGCCGGTCACCCACTTTGCGCATGTCTAAACCGCCCATGCAACTGAGCTACACATTTATAGGTTGGACCCAAAGTTTTAACCAGATTGAACATGGATCTTCACAGGATATTAACAAGCTAGCTCCTTCTATCCTTGGCTTTACCAGCTTTTATTTTTAGAACAGATAGATGTTACCCTACTCTTTTCAGACTACTCCAAATGTTACTCGTCAGTGCTTAAATTTAAACCCGAGACTGTTCATTAAAAATAAAATGTCTTACCTCACCCTAAATCATTGGTTAGGGGTCATAGGGGCTTTACCAGCTAATCAAATATAACTTAAAAACATGTGCAACTCGACCATCTTTAGATTTAATATGGATACTTAATTATTCGTGTTCAACATTATCGATACTTTTTTTATTATTATTTCCAACAAGTTATAACATTGTTTTAGAGATGTAGTTGGGAAATATACTCTTGAAATTGGAAAATTGTCATCAAGAATATTAGAGTTACTATCTGAAGGACTTGGGCTTGGACCTGGATATTTTGGAGAAGATCTAGCTGGGGTCCAAAACTTTTCGGCACATCACTACCTAGAGGTGCAACTTTCGGTTAACCGGTTAAGTTATTTTGGGCTAGAAACCGGTTTCAGTTATTTTGGTAAAAAAAAAAAACGGGTTACGGTTAACCGGTATCGGTTAATAACCGGTTATTGGGTTTGAAAGCTATAACCGATGTAATCGATTTCGGTTCCTACAAACCGGTTAACCGAAAATGGTTAACCAGTATTGGGTTTTTTTTAACCGGCCATATATATCTCCACATCTTCACTGTGTTCGGATCTATTATCTATCCATAACACAAACACACATATATCTCCAAAAATCTATATCTATCTCCCCAAAAATCTATATCTATCGATGTATATACACACATATATATTCTGCAAAAACGATCCCCACACTACACGCAAACACACTGCCACACACTCATGGAAATCGACATAATACAACCGCCATTAAAGAAATCAAAAAAGAAATCGAAAAAGAAATTAAAGAAACCTGAAGAAATTGACATAATACATATCCATATCCACATAATACACACACTTGCACACAACCGCCAATAAAGAAATCGAAAAAGAAATTAAAGAAACCTGAAGGAGGGATGGTGTGATCTTTGAGATCTATGTGTTCGTTTCTTTGTTTATATGAAGATGAAGAAATAGTGAAGAATGAGGAAGGTTTCTTTCTTTGTCATTCATTATTATTATTATATGTAGTAGTAGTACAGATATCATAGAGTAGTAGTAGTAGTACAAAGATGGAATATTATTTTATATATATATATGTAGTAGTAACCGGTTAACCGGTTTTTGATTCCAAAAAATAACCGGTTACCGGTTTGGGAAAAAAAAAAGTCATCGGTTTGTAACCTACGGTTAATCATAACCTATAACCGGTTTCTACTATTTCGATTATTAACCGGTTTCAGTTTTCGGTTACAAAATGGTTCGGTTCGGTTAACCGGTTTTTTGTGCACCTCTAAACAAACCAGTGGAGAAGTTACATAACAATTATATCCTCTATTAAGATAAACCTACGTGAACAGTAATATATATATCTTTAAAAACATAAGGTACAACTATCAAAGCATTTTTCTGGTATCAAATATATACAAGTTTTGTGGGCTGAGAAAAGAAATTTACTCTTAGTTGAATTGGTTGGTGGCTATTCCTTGCAAAACCTCCGACATGAGTTCGACTTCCAACTCTATCAAGTTTTAGTTTTTTATTTTTGATGCTATTGAATATGAGCTAGGGGACCAAAAGGATCTTGCTTTTTACCATTAAGGGAATATTATGCTTTTTTCTTCTTATAGGATTTTTGTTTTTTTTAAATAGATTTATAGGTTTGTGATTTTAGATTTTTTTTTTTGCACAATATATATATATATAATTCCAATCAAATGAAAACATCATTAAAGTGAGAACAACGTGAAAACACTTAAAAACTTCATTTCGATGCATTGAGCATTATAAGTCCATAAAAATAATATTGTATATAACTAATTATCATTATTTAAGTGTTTAACAACACATTGATCAGTCAAAATTGACAAAATCACTTTTTTTTATTTTATGCATCCATCTTGATGAAGTCACCCTATATATATATATATATATTGATACGGTAAACTTTTGAG
>JAOEHQ010014678.1:0-15575 GCA_025447715.1 Asclepias incarnata
TCCAAATTCAACAAAAATAGGTGGAACTTTACAAAGATATTGATGTTCTTGTATTTATTTTATTAAAGCAACTCACTGTGTTTGAACAAAAATAGGAGAAGCCATGTATTCTTCTCCAACCTCCTGAATTTTATCTTTGATCTCTTTGTATTAGAGCTCTGTGGATGTGAAAGGGACAAGGTGGATGGATCGGGTAATACTATGTTTCAACAAATCCACCTGCCAATCACAAAAGGACATTATATGAACTCCTTACAGTACCATCAAACTTGTGTGTATTAGAAAAGACGTCATACAGTCATACTGTTACCATCAAACGCCACATGTTATCATGAACTCCTTCCGATACCATAAGTATAATGTGACAAATGGAGGTTAAAAGAACATCGAGCTAGAAGGGTTCCTTACAGGATGTTTCACTATATAGTCATTTAGAGATAAATATGGAGATGGCCAGAAGCAATAAAAATATTAACATCTTTTGGTCAAAGAAAATAGGTGTAATGCCAATAACAAACCCAAAATTTAAGCACACACTTGTATACTCATCAGTTCATGAGCAAACTCAGCAAGTAAATATTCACCACCCAAAACGGATACCGCGGATGAACCATCAGGTCTAATCATCTCTGCCAAAACTGATGGACTAAAAACAAACTTGTTCGCAACGTCTACTATATCATTTCCAGATCGCCAGTGGAAATACTTTACGCAGCAATCTCAATCATGGTTGATTCGTCATCAACATATGAGGAAAAAAAAGGAGTGTAAAATGTTACTTAAGATATGATCATGATACAAATAACATATATGTATAACTTAGTAACAACTATGTCGACAAAGACACCATATGCACATTAAATCAAACTGTATATATATATAAATGAACATTAAAGTGGATGTAAACATTCACCCCCATCATATAGACGCAAATAACCAAAAACAACATATTAAATAAGGAAACCGGGAAACATATATGGTTATTAAAGTATAATAGACTTACTGAAATTGGGAGTGAGTCATGTAACCATTTGCCTCACCTTATGACTTCACCAGGAGATAAGCTTTTGATCCCCTCGCCTCTCGCATAAGGCACGCACCTCTGACAACATTGCTACAAATATCACCTTGCCTCTCGCGTAAACCAAATTCTTAATGATAAATCAAATTCTTAATGATAAACCAAATTCTTAATAATACTATATATAATAAAAATAAATAAAAATACTATATACGTAATAAATCAAAAAACAGTAGAAGACAAATTAACTTTATCAGCAATATATCATTCACCAATTAATCAATAACCAAAGCAATTAACGAATTGCTCCTAAGCAAGCGTCTAATGATTTTTAAATTAAATCAATAAATAATTATAAAAAAGGAAGAAAATAATAAAAAAGAACCGTAAAATTAAAAAATAAAAAAAACCCTAATTGAGAATACCTGAAATGAATTCAGAAAATTGCCATTTAAACAAACAATTTGAATGAGTTAAACACACCGCTATCAATCATATAAAAACCATATCCACCGGCCCAAATAAGAGTCCTAAAAATAATGACTGAGTAAAATCGTGATGAAAGATGATGGTTATTGAGTAAACCCATATTTATTTTCAGTTTGATTAAGAAAATCGGGGGATCATAATAGCAAACAAAGTTTTTGTGATTTCCCTGATGATGATAATGATGTTATTGGGAAAACTTCTTAGAATTTTATTTTTATTCAATAAAAATGGGCTCAATTTTTTAGAAGGGTAAAATACGTTTGACAGGAAGTTAGCTTAGAAAAGATTATATGTTGCCACCTGGCACTTTTTAAAAAAAACTTAAGTATTGGGATTGTCTTTTATTAGGAATAAAGATATGTAAACTATATTTTCAAAGGTTAAAAAGGAAGTATTAATCAATATATTAATCATATACCTATATATATATATATGTAAACTATATTTTCAAAGGTTAAAAAAATAAAAAATAAAAAAATCCGGCAAGATGTTGAAGAGAACAACTTATATTAAACGTATAGGACTACAAAGCCATAAAGGCCATGAGAAACTACATTTCCTACCACTAGATACCCACAAAAATGACATTGAGACAATGGATTGAAACATTTCATTACTATTGCTTCGGCTTGATTTGAAAGTCACCTCGTTTCTGTGTTTCCATAAGGAGCACCACCAAACAAACATAATGACTTGAAGAATAGAAAATTATTTATAAAAATATATATTAGACAAACAAATAAAAAAGAGAGTGAATCATGTCTTGTGATTCGCAAGCTATGGTTTGCATTTTCGTAAAATTGCAAGTCTTGTGAATCGCAAGCTATAGTTTGCATTCTTGAAAAATCGCAGACCATGGCTTGCGAATCGCAAGCTATGGTTTGCGAATTTGCAAAAATGTAAGCCATGATTTGCGATTTTGGTGAGTATTTTATAAAAACTCAAAATAAGGTAGGTATTATCATATATTTTCAAAGATTTTTAAGTATTTAACTTGTTTTCTCTATTTTTAATTTTAATGCGAGAGTGAATGTATAACTAATGACTATATAGTTTCTACAATAATCTTGTGAAAACATCTAGCTTTGATTGTATTTGTAAAATAAAATCAACCTCACTAATACCAATTAGGAAAGTAAGAAATAAAGAAAAGATATTAATTACGTATAAGGAAAATATTATGAATGGGAGGCACACATGATTTACATGACCAAACACACGTACTGCTGTGTCGCACACGACATAAGATATTTTGTTCACCAACTGCTTTCGTCTTATAACTAAACTTTATTTATTTTCTACTTCATAAATAATTAGTATTGTCGGAATACAGTTAGAATAACTATAATAATATTATTAATTATTAATTTTTATTACATATCCCATACTTTAATGCTGTTTCCAGGTGTACTTGTAGATTGTCAATAACGATTATTTATGATTTATAGCAAACGTACATCATTCATAACCATATAAACCTTGTTTATACCATGTCTATTATACAACTAGTGTTATACCCGGCCATAACAAACAATAATTGTTTTTTTATTTGAAAAAAACATTTAAAAAACTCTTACAAATTAATATACTAATAAATGAAAAGCCCAACGTCGTTGGCCGGGGATAACAAATATTAACTGTTTTTTTATTTGGAAAAACAGTTAGAAAAACCTTTACAAAATATAACATCGAAATCAGAAAACCAAATTGCTTCATTTATTATGTATCATAATTTAAAAGTTGCTAACAGCCTAAATGAAAATATTTCAAATTGAAATGGATTGTATAAATCAAAAAATAAATAAAAAGTAAACGTTAAGTAAAAGCATTACCAAAAAAAGCGGAAAAAGAAAAAAAAAATGTTTAAAAAGACTAAGCAGACTGTCAAGCAGACAACTAAAAACGAAAGTAACAATAAAAAAAAACCAAGTTGGTTGGCTGGCAGGCACCTAGCGTGATTCACCATTTACGTGAATTCTCTTTAATAGGTATTATATATATATGTATATTATATATATATAGGGGTTGGTTATTGTAAAACAAGTATTAAAGTAAAACAAATAAGATAAGTTCTTGACCATTGGATCATGATAAAACTGATGCACGAAGATTCATAGAACACAAATATATACAATGATGCACGAAGATTTTCATGATGCACAATGACTTTCAGTTAAGAGAATATGATTGTTTTATTTGTTTTACGTTAATATTTGTTTTATTTTAACCAAAACCTATATATATATATATACAGAGTAGGTTAAAATAACTGTATTAAATATTTTAAAATAGTTATATACATAATGATATTTCCAATTTATGTACTCATTGAAAATGTAAGTTAATATATAGTTTTAATATTTTATGAAAGAGAAAAAGAGTTATAAATAATATGTTGAAAAACTTTTTGTTAATTAAATGGTGTACGGGTCAAAAATCTAAGTGATATATTAAAGGAGATTAAGAACAAACATATCTCACCGAAATTTTTCTCCACACATGATCTTCAAAATGATGGCTTAATTGATATTTGTCAAATCAGATCAAGCGAAAATTTGGCGGACCTATTCACAAAATCTTTGGAAGCAAAAGATTTTGAGCCAGTTGTATATAAGATGGGTGATGATCCGTACACCACCATTTTTTAGCCATACATTACGAAACATGCTTCACATAAATGTACAGTACAACACCTTAAAACATGTTTGGTGGTGTACGGCTAAAAATTGGTGGTGATCCGATTGGAATGCGACAATTGAAGAATATACGTTGAAATGATGAAGAGTATTAATAGTGTATAATAAATTATAAATATGTAAAGGGGTATTATAGATATATATATATAAAAGGGGCACCCGCGCAATGCGACGACCCCGAATATGTCGTGTAAAAATCCGTTAATCACATTGTTAAAATATAATTTTGTGGGTAAAAAAATGTTTGTGAGAAAGATGTGTGAGAAACTGACGTAACACGTGTTTGCGAGGACACCCCGAATTGATGCAGGAAGATTGAGATACAAATGACCTCTTGGTGGCTGTCACAATTTGTGACTGTATTTCAAAATACTTTAAAGTTACAACTTTACATGACCTTTCAATTAAAGCAACAGAAAAGATACAAAGCTGAACTGTTTTCACAAAGTTGCCCATTGCATGTTAAAGGAACCCACCTGCTTTTCAATTATGAAAACATCATGGAGAGACACATTTATCTTTACAGAAGAGTTTATGCCAATTCCCTTTTTGATACTTTCTTTTATATAGTTCTTTCTAAAATATCATGTACAAACTACAATCAACTTTCCTTTATTATTCCCTTTTAAATACAAGATAAAAAATATGTTATGAACACCAAACTAAACTCACTTCTAAACCAACTGATTTGTATATGTGGCAAACCATATGAGTTGCCATGTGGAAGTTTTTGATTGGTCGGTTACATGATTTGAACATTTTTACAAAGTTTCTTCCTTAAATGCATAAAATGTAAGTTACACTCATACAATAGTAAAAATGTAAAAGTTCCTTACACTCCTAGATTAAACCCTTCTTTCTAATATATCATGTACAAATTACAATCAAACTTTCCTTTATTATTCCCTTTTAATTACAAGATAAAAAATATGTTATGAACACCAAACTAAACTCACTTCTAAACCAATTGATTTGTGAGTTGAGGACATAAGTGCTAAACTTTGATCACAAGTAAATTAGCCATAACATTTCTCAGGCTCACCGCGGATTGACGTTTGAATATGCAAAACCCGAACATATGCAAAGAGAGAAGCACCTTGAAGAGTGAAAGTGAGAGCCAGAAGGTTAAGTTTCTGGTATAGGAAGCAATAGTCCCTGAAAAAATGTAAATGTATGCGTTAATACTTTGATTTGGGATATTTTATCAACGAGTCGAACTAGTAAGAAAGTAGGCCAACGTATATCTTTTATGATAAAACCGTCTAAATCATTCTTTTTTAAAAAGAATTGACGATTTATGAAATCTATACTTTGGTAATCATATAACAAACTAATTATTTCTATGCAATAGTAGGACAAAGGGGGTTTTGGGTCACAACCCAACCCTCCCAGACATCTCGATCCCTAGTCTGCAGAAAAAACCCACCTGTTTTGACCCATTCCCACCTTGTTCAGCCTGTCTATTTTCCTCCTCTACTGGAAAAAAAAAATTTACTAAGAAGTAACTTGATTTACCTGGGGATACCGTGATTGAATGTTTGTATCCAACTTTGCTGTTGTATTGGAATGACATTTATGATTTGACCGTAAAGATGTACTAGTTTTTGAAGACACAGAAGGCAATGTACGCCAAAGCCAAGAATCTGAAGGAGATTTTGGTAATGGTGGAGGAGCAGGCAAACCCAACCCATGTTGTCGAGAAACTTTGACTTTTTGGTCAACCTTGGGATCTTTGCAGACACTGATTTGTTCGATCATTTCTTTATCCTCTTTCAATAAATCAGAAAGCAAATCTGACTTGAATGGCTCAGTGGGCATATGCAAAGTTCCGAGAATACCCACATCATTTTCCTTGAAGTCAGGTTTGGCAGATTTCACGTTATGTATTGTATCAACATAAAGAGTCTTCTCAACTGCAGGATTTTGAGAGTTTGCTTCTTTCTCATTCTCATAGGCCAGTAATTCTTTGAAGCTAACTAGCCCTTTCTTCTGTAAATTTACAGTAGTTCCCTCACAAACAGGAGGCATAAATGACTCACTGTGATTATTTGAAATCCCCCGATCCTGTAAACGATCATACAATCCTGATCCTTCTAGTCTTCTGGGGTTTTTCTGATTGGTAGCTTCAGTCGAATCATTCTCTAAAACAGTTTGGTCTATTTGGTTCGTGACTGACGTTTTGTGCTCATATGCAGCAGCTCTGGCAGGCTAATAGAATCGGAGGAAAAAAAAAAAAAAGAAACATGTAATATTTTATGAGTTGTAGTTGAAAAAAAGAAAATGGAGTATTGAGAAACAAACTAAAGCATCGAAAATGGGCATTTACCTGAGTCTTCGAGCTAACAGTTACAGAGGCAGAACGAGTTCTACTAGCTGTAGATACCGGCAATCTAGTCCTCACGCTTAAACCTGGTATTGGATTTAGAAGGCCTATTGACGAACCCCTTAAACAAAAATGTGGCAGCAATCCACAACCCTTATATGACATATTATTATGCTCATCATAATCCGACTCACTATCTTCTTTATCACCATCATCATCATTAAGCTGTAAAAAGTTAGGACCATAGGTAAGTTGTGGCTTCTCATTTCCCTTATTTGCTGCTACTTGTTTCACTTCTCGTGGCTTCTCACTAATCCGTGGAGACGTATCAATAGCATCCACATACAAGTCACCTTTACCATCATCATCATCATCATTGGTTACTATATACAAATCTTGTTTTTGAGGTTTTGTCAAAAGCCTACCCGGAGGGAGCTTTGGAACAACAGGATGTTTTTTTGGTATTTTTCTTTCATCCTTCGGTTTTCCAGGAATTTGTTCCCATACAAAAGGAACACTTCCAGGGTCTCTCAACGGGCCGGAATGCAATTCAGATTTAGAAGATGGACTTGGAAGTAAAGCTACAGGGACAGAAGAATTTACATTCTTCCTTTTAGAATCCTTTTCTTTCGATGTGACGCGTCTCACAGAAAGCAGTGGCCTATTAAAGTTTAATTTCTTATCTTCCATTAATATTGTCTCCTGCATACAACAAGTTTCGTTACTTGAGTCTGCAAGCTATTTCAACCAAATAACTAAATATATTGTAGCTTTTACTCAATGGCGGGACTACATAGGAAATAGGGGTAACCCGGGATATGGTTCCGTTAAATCCATGTAGTTTAAGTTTTTTGAAAAATGATGTATTTTTTATTGGTGCTACACTAACTTTAAACTTTCGAAAGATTTTCCTAGCAACAAAACTTATAAAGGCGTACTCTTGTGCAACTAAACGAGAAATGTAAACTATCAAAAGTGCCAAAAACTCTTAAAAACTGCTAAAAATAGCCCAAAATCCTAAAAAAATGCTAAAATTTGTAACAATCTAGTCGTTATCGTTTCTTTACACCGTTACAAAGTTAGTGATAAAAAATTTTGTGCTACGCGTCACTTTCAATCCCGATTCCGCCACAGCTTTTACTAAAAACATGGGACCTGGTTATTAAATAGGCTACCTTACACACGATCACACATGATCTGTCATGTTTGTGCACTATGCACTTAGCTTTCATTAATAAGTCTTTATGTGGTTTTTTCCACACCCTTGTAAATGTAATATTTATCGTATGATATAAAATTTGCTGGGACAACTTTTCCTTTTTATACAAAAATGAGAAGTTCAAAAAACGCTTTTTCTAGTAAATATCGTAGTGAACAAATAACAAAACACGACATTCAAACACATCAAATACTTTAAACACACAAAACAAAAACAAAAAAAGAAAAAAAATATATATATATTTATGAAACAGATTGTCTTATCACAACAAACATGCCTGCCTCTTATTCTCATAACACATAAATAGTCTCTCTACCCTCGAGGTATCACTGTCTACGTTTATGTACACCTCAGATAGAGATATGACTGTATACGTTTCTGTACCCCGCTTTTGACAGGATTGGGTATTGTTGTTGTTGTATTTTCTTAACAAAATCATGGCATAACAAAAAGATAAAATAAAACCCTAAAAAGAAAAAAGAAAAACGAAAAACAAACAACATTTGTTTGATGATCATTAAGAAAAAGAATGATATTAACGAGAATACAATCAAGGAATAAAAGAAAACTTACGTTTGTGTCTCTGCTGCTCCTGTTACTTGTTTTTGATGTTATTAATGATTTGGAAATTTTGATACCTTTTTGTTTGGTTGATGAAAATAATCTGTCAAAAGAAGGAATCTCAGTGAATTATTTTGGAAAAATAGGCATTGAAGTTTAAAAATGGTAAGCTGCTATTTATTAATATTTATATTTATATGCAGCATCGATACGTTTCTTAGTTTAGGAGGAGGAGGAGAGAAGAGGAGTATTTAAGTCGATTAGATTTGACTTGCTATTTTCTTCCATGGTCAAACTTATTGGTTTTTTTCCTAATGTGTATCTGAGTTGTCAAATGTCAAGTGGAGCATTTTTTTATTCATTTAATTTTATATCATTCTTTCATTATTATTATTATTTTTTAGACGTGAATTACTCGTGAATATCAGGAGATTTAAGCCACATCACTCGAAAAAAAACCCTTATCACTCAGAGATCTGAAAGGAAAAACTCATTAGGACACACCATAGATGAAAATTAAATACCCGTAGCCACTCCAAATATGCTTAAGAAAATATTTGAATTTGAGCTATCTTATGAAAAAACAGACCTCCTTGTCACTAAACCATTTTGTGATGTTACTTAGTTTAGATGATAAAGAGTGATTAGTCCTAGAAAATTAGGTGTATTTTTTAAAAGAGTTTTTTAGAAAAAATATAAAAAACATAAAATATGTTTAAATTTGATTTAATTTTTTCCACCATAAATACGGAAAACATAAATATGTTTAAATGTGATTTAATTGTTTTTCAACTTATAACTATATATTAAAAAAGTCATTTTTTTATAGTGATTTAAATTTTCTATAAATATGAAAAATTACTTGCGTTTTTCAAATTTACTACTAAACATGATTTTAAAATTTTCAAGAGTTTTAAGGATACATACCCTTCTCATTTTCTTGAAAGAAAGTTTTGCATAACTAAACACAATTTTCATCGTATATATCAATGTATATTTTATAATTATTATATTAGTTACATTATTTTTTTACAAATAAAGTCATAAATAAATAGATATTACACAAATTGTAATCTCATAATTAAATATTTATTCTTTGAATTTATATATAATAATTATCAATTAATTTTTTTAAGAATTTGGTGGAGATAAAATTGGCAGGAACTAGGTGACACATGACATCTAAAGACAGACTTATGTTCTATTCCGGCCTCTTTTATATTTATGTTTTCATATAAAATAAATGTTTTATTAAATTTGATTTACTATTATGCATGCTATTATATGATCAAGTAGAACATTTATTTGGTTAGATTTTTATTTGTTTGGTTGGGGTAATATTCCTAAGTGATATGTATCCATTATTAAATAATTAATATTTATATTTGGATGGTCAAATTAAATATGAAGTTACAAATGGCTGAACTTTAGACATATTTAAACTTTCAATTAAACCAATTGTAAGAATGAGAAAGGAAATATACTGTTATGGTAATAATGAATATAAAAAAATTTATAATATAAGAGTTTTTTTTATTATATTAGTATCTATATTATATATTAATTAATTAAAAATAAAAAATAATTTTTTATGGTAGCTAAAAAATAGGATTCTTAAATATATATTTAAAGGGACATGTGTCACTCAAATAAAACGTGAATCAAACGTTGGGTCGGGGGTGACATGCTTGTATCCATCCTGTACCCGATAAAAATCCTCGTTCGTGCGCATCCCAAACTCGCCCCATACTTGATGGGCCTTCTCTAGACCCGCCTAAAGCTTTCGAGTTTTAAGTTTTAGGGTTTAGTGCATAAAAGTATAATAAACTTAGTTGTTTTTGTTATTGTGTATATTCAATTTTGATAACTTTTAATGTATATACTCAATTCTTATTTTTTTTATATAATTTATGTACCAAATTATCTAAGCTAAAAAAGATATACACGATAAAAAAAAAACGAGCAAAGTCGGATACACATTGAATTGAATGGAAGTTAATCGAGGGTTCAACTCTTAAGAACAACTGTCCACTTAAATATATTTTTTAAAATTAAAACCACTAACTGACTAGAAATATATATACACCAAATACAAAGCTGGACTTACTTGAACCTTTTGTTTTCGTTTTATTTTTAATTGTCGTCCTCTCATTGAATGGAGGTTAAAGTAGGAAATGTAAGTTGTCTCTCGTGGACCAATGCCATCACGTCAACGGCGAATCGTCTCGTAACACTGTAATTACAAATACTATTTAATTATAAGTTTCAACTATGTCTTTAAAAAATATGATTAATCGGTTGACGGAGTTTTTAAGGTATGATGCGGGTGTAAACTCATTTATGTGATGATTTTGACGTTACTTGTCCCGTATCCATCAAGAGTTGTTTACAATTTTATTATTTTTTATATTTTCTTTTTCATCAGCATGTAATTTATTTATAAATTCATGAGATTAATGTCCTGAATGTAATAATAAACTATACACGAATTTTTATGTTATATAGTATACTATTTAGATGTTTATAGTTTTTTAATGAACTTGTTATTCTGTCCATTTAATGTAAGGAGCCAAGTAGGTTTCACGTAAGAGCCAAGTAAACGTCACTTCATCAAATGAAAAAAATAAAAAGTTAATTACACACCCTATTAATTCATTAAAATAATATAACCATTCGTGTATTCACAATCCTTAAATTCGTTGATAACTTTGGTGGCCTTATGAGTCACGTGCCAACTTTCTCTGTCCTAGTATGTGGGGTGGGCTAGAAATTTGGTCCATTGCCAACCAACACTCAGTAGTCAAATATGTTGAGTCAATTTGGTAGGTGGGTCAAAGATAAGTTCTATTAGTTCCTATGGCATCAGAAGACGTGGTCTAAGACTTTTTGGGCATAATGTTGGTTCGAATCGCAGTAAGAGACATCTTAGGTCAAAAAGTTTTTAGAACACATGTATTTCTTTGATAACGCTTAAATTATACATATTTAATGGAGCATTATCGGGACATTTAATCTATAATTATGCCCTATTTGAATATAAATTAATGTGTTTTAGTTACTCATTATTTGTATAAGTGTTTTTGTAAGTTGCGTTGAAATTTGGTAGGAAAATGCACTAAAAATGACTCTAAAAACGTTGCTGCACTGTTTTGCCTATAATTTATTCATCCGGACTCAGATTTGGACGATTCAACTGCCCACGGATTCAGAAAATAAAGATCTACAATTTTCATGTTGATCACTTTTGATGAATAAACCACCATGATCACATTTTGAAGAGTTGTAGCATAAGAAAAAAAAGGTGACAGCGATGTTTACAAACCAAGGACCCCATTGAATTATGCACTTAGAAATGAATCCATTGAAATTGGAGACATGGACAAACAAATGTAGTGACATCCCATTAATGGCCAAAAACTCTACAACTAATACATATTTAATATGTATTAGAAATGGACAAACAAATGCAGTGACATCCCATTAATGGCCAAAAACTCTACCATTATCACAATATTGAAGTCTTGTATCTTAGCTATAAAAAGAAGACTTGGGAAGACAATTGAAGGACACAGAGAGAAAGAATGGGAGAACAACAAGAAAGCGAAGAAAAACCATTCCTCCATTTTTACTAAAGTCTATTATTTTTGGGGCTGGTTTAATATGTTTAATATGTAGTTGTATATGTAGTTTATCAATATAAATGTTATAATAATAAGTATCATCAAGTTTTTAGTAGAGTATTCCGTTGTAATTCCGAAAGCGGTTAAAATTCTTAATAATAATAGTTACTTGTCCTTCGAAAGTGAAGTATTGCAAGTTGTTCCTCAAGTCCTCGTGAAGTTACTAAATTGTTACCTTTGGATGGAGTTTATGAGATCTTTATTACGTGCTTCATTTTAGTTCTTGTTTCCGTTCTACAGTTACCATTCGTATTGAGTACGCTTCATTCAAAGGTCAGACTTTTCAATTATTAGTATATTATTTGGACTCGTGACAATCCAATTAATATACGGGGGTTGAGAAATATTTTCTAGTTCTAAAAATTAAACACTCTTTTTCCATTAAAAATAGTCAAAAACTATTTTTAAAAGATAGCTTTGGTAATCTTTTGCACCGCTTACAATTGGTTACAAATAAAAAGGTTTTCAAAAGTCAGCTTGTAGTTTGTTAAGCAACGTGACAACTCGGTCACAACCCCTCAATTTTACACTTTCTTTTTAGATTAAATTTAATATTGTTATTAACTACTAAAACTTATTCCCTGTGGACGATCTTGGACTTACTACTAGCTATACTATATGCGACAGGGTACACTGCCCATGTGTAATATAATTATTAGTATATCCTTATTTTATAAATTTAAAACTTGGGTGATTTTTACGAGCAAAACGATTCCGAGAATTATGCATTGAAATTACACATAACCGTTGTACAAATACGAGGATATAATCTTTAAGGAAATGCACATAAGTACACTTAGGATGTTCACACAGATTGCAGACATAATTTCCTATTATGCATGCTACATGAGGTGCTTAGGTTATAGTCTAGGCAAAATCACCTAATTCTCTATAACCACGGCTCTGATACCATTCTGTAACACCCCATCAAGACGGAACTATGGGAATGTCTAGAAAAGCACAACATAACATGTAAATTATATAGAGATTTCTATATGAATACGAGATCACACAACGAAAGGCATCACATAACACAATCCAAGGTAAGTTCATTACAATAAACCGAGATTCAATGCAACTAGTACAAACGTAAATACGAATGTTTATCCCACAACAAGGGATCATATGGGTCATAGACCATGAGCAAGATAGTCAATCAAGGAAGCACTAACAAATGCGCATATCCCTGAACCTAGCTAACAAAAGATGCGTAGCTCCCTCGATTCCAGTCCAACTCTAGAAGTCCTCAAGCCTGATTCCTCTGATTCACTGTATTACTTGAAAAGTGTACGAAAGTTTATCAGTACAAAGCTGGTGAGTTCGCAGGTTTAAGTAAAACGAAAACAATTTTGTGCCGATATATCCAGGAGTATTGTACAATATAGGTAGAGCTATAGAGATTACTTACCATAAGCAACACACACAGATTAGCATCGAGGTTGATTTAAAAGGAATCTCATCGAACTTAAATTGTAAATTTGCACCGAGGTTAAAATTATAAGTTTGCATTGAACTGAAAATCATAAGTTTGCACCGAATTGCACCGAAGTAAAAATCATAAGTTTGCACCGAAGTAAAATACAAATATGTACCGAAGTAAAAATATGAGTGGTGGTTGTAACTTCGTTGAATTTCCAAGGTATGGAATTAATATATTGGCAATTAAAATTTTGTGGCAACAATTTATGGATAAGGAAACCAAATTCTTGTGATTGGCGTTTGGCTGTAAGTCAGCTCAAATTCGGACATATTTAAAACACTACAACCATCATTTGTGGACTGTGTAATTAAGTGTTATTGACATAAGATTAGATCCAATATAGGTAATGAAGGAGAAATCAATTTTGTAAACTTATTCCAAATTAATTAAGTAAGAAAACCCTATTTTATTTTAGATCTAAGAAAACTTTTTGGGGTGAACTTGTATAAATTTACGACCAACGTAAAAAAAAGGATGAGATTACATACAAAAATGATGATGAAACATGGATCTTGGGACTGATTTACAACCCATTTTTGGTTGTTCGAAAATCCATAAAATTGGAGAAAAAAGGATGTTTCGATGTCTTGCAACTAGGAAATCTTATGGGTTTTGAGATAGATGAAGATGGAAGTTTGTGGGATGATTTTTGAGGATAAAAGTCAGATTTTTGAAAGGGTTTTATGAGAGAAATATGAGTGTTTTTGGTAAATGTTTTCTTGGAGTTGGGGAAAAAGTGAGGAATGCGTGTGGTGTGTGTGTAATATATGGGATGAGGTGTTTGGCTAGGGTATATATATTACTCATTTTCCTTACTTGCAAAAATTATTATATGTTTCATAAATATAGATTAATTTTTAATAAAAATAAACACTTTAAAGCCAAATTGTTTTTAAACAAATGATTTTATTTCTAAAAACTTACTAATTAATCCTTTAATAATTTCCAATCCCTTATTGTTAGTCCGACAACCGTTTAAAATATTTCTGAACATCTGAATTTATTTTATTTGGCATTTCTGACTAGCACTAGCAACCTTAAACTTCAAACGAATACACACTAAAATTACTAAAATTAATGATACGCTTAGACGATTGTTATTACACCCAACATATGTATATCATAATGGCGTTTTCGGGACATCTTGCTCGACTATCTTTTGCTTATATTTGTTTGGCTCACACACTATTGGTACTTTAAATTCTACTCGAATGAATGCTACTAGATTTCCAACGATGTAACAACCGTGACCGGAGTCGTCGAGACAGCTGTAATTTATCGTTAGTACTTCGTCTTATGTCCGGCGTTAGATACTTTAACTATGTATAAGTTCATTAATTGATTTAAGTTCTCGAGTATTTGAGAAGTGGTGTGAATTCGCGAGTGTGCTTAGAAAGGAGTTTTAGTTCGGGTTCGAGTTCTTTAAGGAAATGCTAGTGGTCTAACAGAAATGCCAAAATAAAATGTAATTATTTTATGAAAGTCAAAATGAACAAGTTTATAGTCGATACGAACGTAATTGAAAAATAAAGGTTTTGGTGTCAACTTTATGTTTTAATGAGTTTCGGGTCAAAAGATTTATGTAAACGCATGGTTTTCCAGGTAAAGTCTTGCGAGAGCCTTGTAAGAGTATAAAAGCCTTCCTTTCTTCCTTATCCTCATTTTCTCCACCACTCATTTGTCAAGATCCACTTCTCTCTCTACTTTCTCTCTCTAGAAATCTCCCACTTTTTCGACCTAATCTCGTTTGTAACTCGTTATTTGAATAGGTTGATTGTATATGCGGTGTTGATTGTTCAGGATCTTGTTCTTTGATCATATTTGCTCAAACGTTTTCAGGTGATCAGGCTAGACGTTGATGATTGGTGTAGAAGCAGGATTTTGGATCAAGTGAACGATGCAACTTTTTGTAGGATAGCGTTCCTTGATTGACCGATTATTACCGCGAGCACACGCCTCGAAGGCACCCTTCCTGAGGGGTTTAGCGTTTGTAATCACGCACTAGATTTGTGTTGTAAACCGTATACTATGAATGATTCTCTGTTTTGTATTGAATATTTATGTCGGTTTTCAATGGAAATCTTGTTTCATTTAGCAGTATCTATG
>JAOEHQ010014689.1:0-26615 GCA_025447715.1 Asclepias incarnata
ATATATATTTAAAAGAGCATGTTATGAATACTAAATTTTGACCCTTCTTCATTTTACCCCTCAAATTTTTTAACTTTTCATTTTTGCCAACATCCATCCAAGTACCACAACACGCTTCAAACTCCGACGCCGCCCAACGGGCGACACACAAACCTGCTCGTTAACTCTATTACGCATATAAAAATATATAATTGAAAACCAAGAAACTCATCTTAGCCATTGGGTTCTTTCAATCAATACCTAAAATTGAAGTGATGTCTCTCTCTACATAACTCTCTCTTTCCTCTTCGGCGATTGTAACCACGCTAGGCTAAGGGCGGCGTCCGCACGGCTAAGGAAGGAGCCTACCGTAGATCACCACCCCCACCGATCACCCCATTACCGATCACCCCTTCTATATCCGTTTTATGAATACCCTTAATGGCGGAGCCCGTACCATATTATCATCGGAAAAAGATGACAACGGCGGTGGTGGCGGCGGGGAAGAATGGTGGTGGTAGCGGCGGGAAAAACGATTGTGGTGTTTGTGGTATCTTGATCATTAATTTTGATAGATCCAAAGGTCGAGATTTATCACTTGGTTTTTAATTTTTTTTCCATGTTTTAAATATATCAGAACCCTATAGTTATATAGCATTTACTTTTGAAGATTCTTATTCTTAATCATTTACATTTACAATCACAATTTCATTCATTGTCTATCTCAACCTCACATGGTCTCAAGTTTACTATATTTTATATTTTATTTAAATATTTTTGGTTCTTAGTTATAGTTTATCTTACTGATTCCATCTTACAACTTGTAGCACCGAGTTGTACGTGTCTTCTAGTGTAAATCTTATTAGTTTTCTGTTTATTGTAGGGGTCACTAACTTTGTACTATAGTAATTTTGATAATATATATTTGTCTAATTATAGAAATATTCAATTTGTAGGTTTACTTTGGGTTGTTAGATCACTTTTTAAAGTTAATAATAGTTTAACTCTCTTAATACTAATACTGTACCCGAGAGTTATGACATTGATGACAATATCGAAGTTTCGTTATTAAATGTATTAGTTAACTATAATGACACATAATACATTTTATGTATATCAGAATCAAACCGTCACCAAATGGTCTAGTGGTAAGGAGACCTGTTTCCTTACAACAGGTATCAAGTTCGAGTCCTACCCTAGACATATTTGAGGGTGACAACGAGTATTTAATTTTTACATATGGTGGGATTGGGTGAGTTTTCCCCTCTAAAACTCTAGGTGATAGGGGTTTCTCATCGAGGGGTTTAAATTGATTATCTATTCGGCGAGGAGGCTCTCTAGCGCGGATCCGGTTAAGACAACATATGCTAGACCTCCCGATATTCACGAATAATTCACACCTTTCAAAAAAAATGTATATGAGAATCATGTTTAAATTTTCTATCTCATACAATGTCCAAGTTCGGTTGTCAGCATTTTATTTTTCGATTGATATATACATGAATTGGAAATCCAAAGGAAAAAAAAATTTCCTCTTTTTATTTACGATTATTGTTTATGATGATGTTACAATAATCCGATAAAATATAAAACAATTATCGATAAGTTTGAAACATACCCTTAGTTTAGTTTTACTCTCCTACGTTGGTTTTTTATAACAAAATAACAAGACAACGCATTTTGGGGAGAAAATATGACCCAATTAATATTGCGAATATATATCATAAAAATATTGTGAATATATGTGTAATTAAGTATGGAAAATGCTAAATACAGCCCTAAGGGCTGTAGTTAACGTGCATAAAATAACTGTACCTTCCATATCAAAAGCTCACCCCTGAATTTTATGGTAAGTGTACAACTATTTTATGCACCTTAACTACAGCCCTTAAGGCTGTATTTAGCAAGACCCTAAACTAAATAATCACAATCTAGTCCCACTAATATAGTAATAACACTAGACTAATGTAGTATGTCGACATGATCATCATGAGTTAGTTTTTTTTTTTCTCTTTTTTTTTTTTAACCAAAGAAAAACTGAAAAGACCTTTTAGAATTGGTGTGCGCATCCTGAGTTTGAATCCGCGTAACGCCCTAAAAGGTTTGCTTTCACATGTTTTGGATGGGTATAATGTTACAAAGGCCCCTCCTTAAATGTTTTTAACAAGATTTAAACCCTCGCTCCCTAGGATGAAACTCTTAAGAGAAAACACCTTGACCACTAGACCAATACCAGCTGATCATCATGAGTTACTAGACTTGTAAACAAAAATATTTAAACCTTAATATATCTATTCTAATCTAGTTTCTCAAATTATCACTTCTCATTTTCAAGAAATAGAAAAGACAACTCTTCCATATTTTCTCTCTAAATTCAGAAATCAACAAACAAGTATGAAGTATCACACAAGTGTGATCATTAAACTTGTACGTACAAGGGAGGAGAGAACGGTCATCTATTTGGTGAGCTTTCCTAATTTGTCACATTACCTTAATCTAATAAAAATTCTCCAACTCAAAACTCTTTAATTTTTCCCAAACTTTATCAATTGTTGCATTGGTCACCAAATTTGGTGAACTTCATCAATTTGTCACATCATCTTTTTTTTTCCATATATTTTTAATACATAAAATTACAAACAATATAAAATAAAAACATAACATTTCACTAAAATTAAAAAAACATAATACTTAAAAAAAAACATTACATAATACTTCAAAAAAAAAAAAACATAATACTTAATAAAACCTACAATTTAAAAATCACATGGCATCTATTTTTTTTATTTTTTTTTGCTATTTCACGTTTGTCGGCAAGAATGATTTCCAAGTGAGCAAGATCGGTGATGTGATCATGAGGCTCGAAAAAAACACTTCATCTCCCGCTGTCTATTTTTGAACTTCGCCCTGTCGAGTTGTATAGCCAACAAACTTGCCGCCAACTTATTCTTCTCATGTTTCTCATCCAAACATTGTGTCTTCCTTTGTGCGTATGAGCTAATGTCGTCCGCAACACTTGCGACCGATGAGGAGGATTCGCCTTGCTTCTTCTTCGCTTTTCTTGAATCAAAGGAAGGGATGGGTCTTCATTCATGCCGGGAATGATATTCTCGTTGCTAGCCGATTTATACTCCCCCGACTTCCTTTTTGAAGAATCGCTAGCAGAACCTCCAATTTCTTGAAAACAATCTTGCTCCACCCATTTGTCATGATCTTTGACAACCTCCCTCGCCAATATATGACCGAATCATTTTTTTTTTTTTGGTATGGTAATCGGCCAAAGCAACTTTCATCACGTCCAAGTCGTTGCACCCATTACCCTTAGCACGTTTCTACATAACATACAAAATAATAAAATTAAAAATAATGTAATTGTAAATAATTTAATTGTAAATAATGCCAAAACAAATAATGTAATTGTAATAAAAAAGTATAATTAAAAATAATGTAATTCTAAATAATAAAAAGTATAGATTATACCTCTTGGAGGTAGTAGCCGTTGAAAATACCCATGGCGACGTTCATTGTTTTCCACTTTGTATTCAAACTATGAAAGGTTCGTGAAGTTGAACCCAAAGTTGTCGCGTAATGCTCGAGAACTTGTTTTCAAAAACCTTCGACCTTTTATTCATTACCGAATTTTTTACATTAGGAGATTTGAATCTATGCTTTCGCCAAAGCCACCTCTTGTTCCGGCGGCCAATTTTCACGCGGCTTCTTTGCACCAATTTTCTTCCCTCGCACATCAACTTCTTGAACGTCCTCATCTTCGTCTTCTTGAACCATATCTACATAAAAGTGTGTATAATTAATAAAAAAGTAAGTATGTAAATAATAAAAGTGTGTATAATTAATAAAAAAGTAAGTATGTAAATATTAAAAGTGTGTATACCGATTGGTTGTTGTTGTGTTTTGGCAACAAAATATGTGTCTTCGTCGAACAGATTCAACTCGGCCGTCTTTGTGATGTTGTAGAGTTGTGGATTTATTTGAGGAGGAGGACCCATATTATACGCGTAATATTGATGTGGAGATGCGAGTGCTAGAACGTAATAGGATGGGGTTGATGGTAAAGAAAATTGATTCGGAGATGGTTGAGAATAAAATTGGTTTGGAAAGGGAGTTGGTTGGTTTGAAAAGGGAGTTTGCGGTTGAGGATGAACCGGGCGAGCCCGTCGTGAGGTGGAACTTTTGTTGCTTCTTTTTGGCTCCATTGTTTGGTGATGATTTTTTATATAAAAATGTAGAGAAAGAAATAAGTTTTTGTTATAGGATGAGTTGTTTTTAAAAATAATGGGGGTATTTATAGTTGAAAATTGTTTGAAAAGGGGGTAAAATTTTTATTTTTTAAATTTGTAACGGTCGACTTTTTGACCGTTGTGGACCCCAACCACAACGGCTATATCACTAATTTGGCTCGGCAAAGTTCACCAATTTGCTTCACCGATTCAATCACACCGATAGCCGGTGGCGGTGTTACCGCCGGCACCGAGCCCTCACCGTAGCCCCTCCCTCCCCTCTTATTGTATATCTGGAATACCAAATGGCTATCACAATCCAGAAGGATTAGGTGAAAAACCCCCAAGTTGCAACAATCTCATGAATGACGTAACAATCTCAAAAAAATCTTGAGCCTAAGGATGACTCACTTTGGATGTTTAAATATGGACCGTGTATCGACATTGAAGATTTTTGGTTACTGTTTACTTAGCCGGCTTACTTTGTTTGTGGTTTTTATTTCATGATCTGTTTTGGTAGTTTATGTTTTAGTATTAATGGTGTTTTTATTGAAATTTTAATAGGCAGAAGCTGCTGGAGTTGGTAAGGTTCGGCATAATAGACTAGTGAATCTAATTGGCTGTTGTGCCGAGGGAGATGAACGCCTTTTGGTGGCCGAGTATATGCCCAACGATACACTTTCAAAGCATCTATTTCACTGTATGATTTCCAAGTTCCTTTTTTCTAATCATGCTGTTAGACTATTTCAGTCTTATTGCTTTTAGACTATTATGTCTATGTCACTAAGATACAAATTTTTATAACTGTGTGTTTTTAGTAAGTTTAATCTATAATCAGTTTCTTTATGTAGTTCTGGATGATGTATGATCTTTCAGCTGTCATGTGGACATTTCTTTGTCGTTTAATAGGTTCTGATTGTTTTATAGGGGATAAACAGCCTTTGCCGTGGGAAATGCGTGTTAGAGTTGCATACCATATTGCACAAGCACTCGAGCATTGCAATGATGAAAATCGGAAAATCTACCATGATCTGAATGCATATAGGGTTCTCTTTGACGAGGTACATGTCTAATTACAACCTTCATTTTTGGTAAAATCTAATGAAGTTATATATTTAGAATCTAATGAAATGCCACTTTGTTTCTTTACTTTTGCATAGTTATACAGGAAAAAATAATGCAAACCCTAGCCTTGTCATGCTTGACCTTAGTTTAACTTTAACTGGTGGGTGTGTAACAGGATGGTGACCCACGTTTATCTAGTTTTGGTTTGATGAAAAACAGTCGAGATGGGAAGAGCTATAGCACTAATCTTGCTTACACTCCTCCAGAGTTTTTACGCACAGGTATACTCTATACAAATTTTGAATATGCTTCTGCGGACTGTATATGTTTCTGTTGTGAAAGACTTGGCTTCTATTCTATTTACATGTTTGATCACTATTGAAGTCCTATAACATGTCTTGCATGTGTTACAACCGAACTCTTATTTCAACGAGTCTTTTTCTTCATACTTCCAACTAAACGTGTAGTTCATTATAAATGCGAAAGACATCAAGTCCTAAGTACTAATTGTTCCTCCTTTACGTTCTTTTGTACTTCAAACACACAAGTCAAATAGCATATATTAACACATATTTTCTCGTCATACTTTGCCTTTGATCAACTTATATAAGGTCTTATAAATCAGTCAAAGGTCAATCCCACATGGCTTTAAAGTTAATTAGGTTCTAAAAAGGTCATTGGTCTAGCTATTTGAGGTGACCTTACCCTGCTACCAAGAGCTATTTGGGTTAAGTCCCATAAGGAACAAGAGGTATATTAAAGGCGTATTGCAAAAAATCGAAACAGTTATTTATTTTTGTATTAGAAGTAACTGGATTACATGTAAAACTTAGAATTTGATCTGATACAAATGATTAAGATAACTTTGATTGGCAATTTAGCTAGATGAAATGAGACCATTGTTTAGCTGTAATTACCATCTCGATACTCTCCCTTAGTCATTGTTACATGGTTCGGTGGTCACAATGTTTGGTAGAGCTGCCATCTGCCATTTTATTTGGGACATTAATCTGGTTAAATCTCTAGAATTCCAGTAATCACTGCAACCAACGGTTCAAGTATCCATAAGTCAAACTCGTTAAGGTGGCTTCATGGTCAGGTGTATTGATGTCCTTATATGAGGTCTTAGGTTCCAATCTCCCTAGGTCCTTTTTGGGGTGGCTAGGGAAAGGGTTTTTAAATGGTCACTCGGATACCCTGGTTAACTGTGTACATTTGAGTCAAAGACTCGCCCTCTTCTGGTACCTGAACAGGGAAAACCTATTTCGTCAACCTGTTTATCCGTAAGTCAAACTCAGTACTAAAGTTTAATGATAGAAATACATCATGAATCTTGGTGCAGTGACGTATTTTCTATGTTTTTAAAGGTATGTGTAATCTCCACTACATTATAAAGCATTTTAGCGAGGGTCTTAATTTTTGAATTTTTTAAGAACTGCAATATGGTGATAATTTTGGTCAATTATTTCAATTGTTAAATATTCCACCAACAAATAAAAAACACAACTTAACCCGTGTGTTAGATAACCCAAGCTCCGGCTGCCGGCTACCATCACCCCTAGCTTCATGTACTAACCAAAGTTTATGACGTTTATATTTAAATTTGATTTACACTAGAATTTAAATGTTTTTGAGAAACTATCAACCACCGCAAATTGCGCGGATACCATTCTTGTAAGTATTAATGTCAATGGCTTATGTTTCAACATATTGCAGGCAGGGTAATTCCAGAGAGTGTGATTTACAGTTATGGAACTGTCCTGTTGGACCTTTTAAGCGGAAAGCATATCCCTCCAAGCCATGTAATACATGCATTCTTTTATTCTCTTTCAGATTTCCCAGCTCATAGTCATACAAAGTTTTCTTATGTATTATCATTTCATATTAGTTCTGTTTATGGAAAAGTAACAATATCAATCAGAAGTTGAGACATTCTGTTGTTTGTATTTTTTTTCCAGGCATTGGATTTAATACGGGGGAAAAACGTTTTACTGCTGATGGATTCATCTTTAGAAGGACAATATGCAGATGAAGATGCAACTGTGATGGTGGAACTCGCTTCAAAGTGTCTTCAATATGAGGTCAGAGATCGTCCTGATGTCAAATTTCTTCTTATGGCAGTGGAACCCCTTCAAAAGCAGAAAGAGGTAAAACCCTTGTTCTTTATGGAAAGCCAATGTTCCGACATTATTTTTTTACAGTTGGTGATTTTGACCTGTTTATGTAGGGCTTGGTTGATATGGACTCTTTTTATTTATCAAATAGGTCAAACAAATATTTTAGCTTATGGGGAAACGGTTCAAGTGGGTTGAACAGGACAAACGGGTTCAAAACTTGAACTCTTTTTGAACCATTGTCCAACCCGCCCATTCTACCACCTCTAATTTTTGCATATGCTGACATAGCTGTTTACTTGGTTTCCGAGTCTATAGGTTGCATCTCATGTGCTAATGGGTTTGACAAAAACGCCAGTCGTTGTTCCAACATTACTTTCTCCTCTTGGCAAGGCATGTGCACGAATGGACCTTACTGCAGTACATGACATTTTGCTAAAAACAGGATATAGAGATGAAGAGGGGGCTGAAAATGAGGTATGCATAATTCTTATTTGTTCTAACATTATGCCCAAGTTTTAGGATCGCCTGGTAGCATTCATATTATAATTTGACTTGTCAAGTGGTGATATTTATCATTTGTGTGGCTTTTTATTTTAATCATTGTTAAATTAATTTGTTTGGGTTATTGGTATATTTATGAAGCTATCATTTCAAGAATGGACCCAGCAAGTGCAAGATATGCTAAACACGAAGAAGTTTGGAGATATCGCTTTTAGGGACAAAGATTTTAATGGTTCAGTTGAATACTATTCAAAGGTATTTTTTTCGTCATTTTATTATTCATATATATGTTGAACATCAAATGCCTATCCTTGTAATCATTCGGCAATTGAAGTCCAGGAGAGGAAGAAACCATAGTTCACCATCGCATAAAATTACAAAATATGGTAATGAGTTTTATGGTACAGGTTGAGTGAGGTTGACTTGAAACACTTCGTGTTCTTTTTGTTTTCTTATAAATAAATAGTGCATTAAATTTGATTACAACAGTTGTATAGTTTCAATAATAACTTAAAGTGTATGAAGAAATTAAGTTTTATGCACTAAAAGTACTCTTTGAGCTGCGTTTTTGCCTGTTTGCCCGTTTAGCTAACATTTTTTTGCCCATTTGACCCATTAGTGATAGATATTAACCCGAATCAATCTTTTCTTTGTTGGCACATCTACTTACAATAATGTTGTAACTTTATCTGGATTTTATGCTAATCCAAACCGTTGTCTCAACTGCAGTTGGTTTCGATGATGTCGGTCCCTTCAGGAACTATCTTTGTTAGGAGGGCCCTTTCGTACTTAATGCTTGGACAACCAGAACTTGCATTAAGGGATGCCATGCAAGCTCAGGTATGCTTGCCTGAGTGGCCAACTGCTTTTTACATGCAAGCTCTTGCTCTCTCAAAGCTTGGAATGGAAACTGATGCTCAAGACATGCTTAATGATGGTTCATCCTTTGAGGCGAAGAGGCAAAACAGCTGGCGTAATATGTGATTAAGGATCTCTTGATGAGGTAATGTTTATGTGAAGTTTCTACTTCACCCTTCTGTCGTAGACTACAGTTTTCGATATTAGCATTGTATAAATCCCTCTTAAAATGCCAAAATAACTAGTATTTGAGTTATGTTATTTCTGTGCCATTCGTTATTATCTACTGTTGGTAGTTCTGAAACTGTTTCAAGGTCTCGGTTACACGCATACATGTTACAAGAACTTTGAAACTTTAAATCTAGATCCGAAACTGTGATCTTTAAAGCAATGATGTAAACTCATTGTTCTGCTGGGTTTTATTACCCCATTTCGTTTGTACAAGTTTTCATCCACTATAAAGTATAAAAACATACTTGATATTTTCATCTTTAGTTTTTCTTTTCATTTTCTAAAACGGCTTTTTAGATGATTCATTGAGAGCAAAGCATTCTGGACTAAAATGTACATTGCGGTGAATACTGCAGTTTTATCAGAATCTCTGAAAACTGTAGTGGTTTTCATTTTCGGTTTCCCAATATATTTGCAGCATTTTTCTTGACAACACATGAAATAGATTGATATTATCCTAAAAAAGAAGAGAACTGAAATTATAGTGTTTTTGAGGAATGTTAGTTTTCTTCAACTAAGATGAAATGAACACCTTTCCTTACCTTTAGAACAATAGGGTTTGAAGCTGGCAAATCGGGAAGCATCAACCATGCGCTAGATGGCTTGTTATCTACGCCTAAACTTCAGTATAATATTATGGAATCATAATATAATGGATCAAGATGTTTGTTGTTTGTTTTTTGACGATGCTATTGCACTCGTGTTGCATTACTACAATGCTGATGTATTCCATACCGATAACCTAAAGAAGATTACAATATGGAAGAGCAAAACTTGTCAGAAAGTGACAAATCCCGAAAATTGGTATCAATACACATACCTTTTTTTGAACCTTGTACGAGATATGTCACAAGAGCGTTTCATATGATCCAAATGTTGTTTGTCCTTTTAAATCATAAAGGAGGTTAGTAATTCTGATGACGGAGTTATATTGAATCACTTGTATAGCCTTGTGAGGTCAATACAAATTTCATACTTAGGGAGGATCAAATGGAGGTTGGAAAACCTGCAAAAGATATTACATTAGTGTGACTAAAGATATTTGATGCCATGAAATGTTGTTGGTTAGACGATAACCTCGACTTACATATGTATGAAACTTAACCTAGATAATGAAACAAGCCTGTAGCCAAAAATAATTACTAATTAATACATAGAAACCGAGCGACCCAAAGAATTGATGTAGATTTTAGGTTGTTGGCCTGAATCGGTTTGCCATATATAGCCATACATAGCCATGCACAAAAACCGTTTTTTTTGAAACTCAACCCGAATCCGAACCCGACCCGGGTTCAAACTGGTTTTGGGTCAACCATTGACTGTTTTTTTTTTGCCCAAAAACCGAACCCGACCCGGTCCTAATGCCCGAAATCCTGAACCGGTTTCAACCCGGCGATTTAAGAAAAACCCGAACCAATTTGGGAAAAACTGGTTTTTTTCCTGCTTCGACTTCGGTTTATCTGAACCGATTTTTTCCAAACCGGTTTTTAAATTTTTTAATATAATTTTTCTCCGGGTCTCAATTATGTGATTAATTTTATTAAAAACGGCGCTATTTCAAAAGGTGTATTTTTTAATATTTTACTAATTTTGTATTTTGTTTTTTTGTTAATTTTATAAGATTATTATAAAAATAGTTTATTAATTTAAAATAAAATATTATTTTTAATATGGTAAAAACAATTATAAAGGGATGAAAAAATTTGGTTGAGTTATGAATATGAGTGAAAATTTGAGTTAGGTTGAGTTGTTTAAAGGGATAAAAAAATAATTAATTTTTTATAAAAGTTGGGTTAATATAGATTGTGAGTCAATGTTTTAAATACCGGATTTTTCTTTGAACCGGCCAGTCAATCGTGAGCGGTCGAACCGGTTGAACCGATCGGTTCAACCGTTTGGTATATATATATTTTTTAAATACTACTAAACTTGGATTGTATCGTTAGCTTGGAAGGCTAGGGGTTATAGTCAACGTCGATTCATCATTTTTAACGTCTCTAATTCAAAACCGAACATGAAACTTTGGTTTCATTCAGCTCCTTTATGGAAAATGGATATATTGTTAGATTTAAAATAATACAAAATACTTATAATCTAAAGAAAATATATGTTTTAATCTTCACAAACAATTAAAAATAACATTAAAGTATACACACCATCATAAAAATTTATAATTTTTAAAATAAAAAAAAATAATCAAAACCGGTTGAACCGGAAAAACCGGCCGAGTCAAACCATTGAACCGGACCGATAAAAAACCGGGTTTAAAAAATCGGCCTCCTGACCGCATACCGGTTCGACTGGTCGAGCCAGCCGGTCCGATCCGATTTTTAAAACATTGTTGTGAGTGTAAATGATCAAGTCTTCCATAAGTCAATAGTCAAACAACTTCACCTTTTCAGTTTTCATACATCAAAATTCTTCCAAATCTAACAAAAATATACATACAATATACAACCAAAAATCACACATCACCCCACCCACCCACCCAAAAACATCATCAAACCCCATAAAATAATACACAAAACTAAAGACACAAACTTTTGTTTATTGCATTTCCATACAAAAACGGACACAAAATTTCTTGAAAATTCCTCTTTCATGTCAGGCTGAACAGTCTTTGTTTTCCATCAAGTTTGAAACTTTCATCATGAAACCAACCAAAGTTGAAGTGGGTTTGTTCCATCATCATCTTGATCCCATCAACGAATCTCAGCCGTTGATTTCAATGCCGGAATCCCCATCTCCGGCCCTTCACTTTACCTTACCGCCCTTATCGGAATTCAACCTTTTTCAAGACGACGACGATGATTCCGGCAGCCCCACTTCCTCCGATGCCGATGCCGGTCCTACGGTGACTCATGATTCCGGGGACCCACCAAACCCTAGAAACCCTAAACCCCAACTTATCAATCCTGACCCATATATATCGTCCCAGTATTTTACATTCAATATTGAATCGCATTCGTTGATGATTCGATGTATCTTGGACCGCCGGCTCGCGAACGCAGATGAGATTAGGGCGGCTACACCGGCCCCCGTGCTCGCGAGCTGGCGGTCTGTTTGGAAGGACCGGAACGAAGAAACGGCCTTTTTGACAGGGTGGAAACGGATTCAGGACAAACTTACTGTCCAAAAAGGACAAGATGGTAATGTGTTTTTGTGTTTTAAGAATAATAATAATAATTCGAATTCGAGTAGTCAATTTGTTTCGTATATTAGTCAATGGCAAGATATTATTATGAGTTTTCATGGTGATGCTGATTTGAAACATTTAGGATTGAAAGAAACTATTGACAGGATTAAGAAAATTTGGACTGTAGGTGGTAAGTTATATGGGATTCCTGAATCATATATTCGGGCTTGTGTTGCTGCTTGTCCTGTTTGTAATGGTTCTAATGGATCGGGTTTAGGGAGGTCAAAAAGACGTAGGTTTGAGTATACCGATACTTTTGATGTCCCTGCGAAAGAAGTGCCTAGTAAGTTGCAGCAGTTGGCTGCTAAACATAAGGTTGTGTTGTGTATTAGGCAGAAGTATATTAGATATAAGCCGTTTATGGCCGAGGTTAAGGATTATGCTTGTCATCGAGCAGGGGAACCGAAAAAAGCGAAGGTTTTGAAAAGGGAACCTTATGCGTCGAAGAGATGTGGGTGTAGGTTTAGGATAAGGGCGATTCTGCCAATAGTTAATTATAATGAGAAAGATAAAAGTTTTGTTTATCAAGAAGAGGGGATGGCGGTTTTTAAGTTGTATGCTGTGCATACGGGTCATGAACCTGGGCCGTTGGATGGGAATGCAAGGATTATGCATAGAGTTGTTGGGTATAAAGGCGGCTACTTGATGGATGAAGATATTCTTTATGGAACGAGCGATGAAGTTGATAATGATAATTATGTTGGGAATGATGATGGGGATATGCAGCATTCGGTTTTGCAACAAATAAAAGAGCTGAAGCATGAAGTTGGGCTTCTTGAAGGGAAAATTGGGAAAATTCAACCTGAGCTTTTGAGTTCAGTGTCTCAAGAGCTGCTTGATCTCGTGAATAAAGTTAAAAGTGTAGGAGAATGTGGGTCAAAATCAGGCGGGATGCTCTTGGAGAATGAGTTAGTGGATTGGAGCGGTGGTCAAAATGCTGAATTGATTGAAGATGATGATGACAGTTTTGAACAGACATTTGGAGATGTTGGTTCATGGGATCAAATCAGCGTCCATTGCGGGAATGAGAAAGATCTTGTGGATGACACTTGTAAACCTGGAAAATGGTTGAAGTGTAATGGATTTAATAAAAATAGTATAATCGATTACGAGGATTCAAAACTAATAAAGCCTGTGAGGAATGATGAAACAGAGACAGATAGTCTTGTTGATTTGGAGGTTGACAATTTTTACCCCGATAATCCTAAATGGTATGATTCCCCTTGTGGTTTAGACCCAGGAATGGATTGTGACAGCAATGGGTTCAGGCATGGGGAGATTGTGTAGATTACTAATTTTGATTTATATTAGGTGTATATTTGTGTACACAGAAGAATGATTTGGTAAAGTATAGCCATTGTCAATGGCTTCTTTTCACATACTTCTATAATCTTTGCGACTATATGTCAATCGTGTTGTGATCTGATAAATGTAGGACTTCATTTTAGTCATCAATGAAATTATGATTCTCTCCATTTTAAGTCTTCGGGGTTTCTGCATTTCTTGATTTGCTACTTTCAGTGATGTGGCCTTTACTATTTATTGTCTTCATGTGTTTATCTACAGTTGAGTACACTTCTATTTCATCTATGACTCTCTGCCTATGGTTAGTTACCAAATGGCCCATGGATAATATGGTTGGATGATTCTATTCTTCTTAACTAACCGTATAAAGGGTGGTTATTTCCTGCAAATATCATTGTCATAATTCATCTTACATAAATTCTCTCATCAAGAATACGAAAAGCAAAATAACCAATCATTAACGGCATAATTGAAATTGTTCGACTCCTTTGATTGATTCTTTCATTGCTTCATAAATTTTGGTAAAGTGTACTCCCCCTACAAGTAAGTTCTGTTACAATATTGTAAAAATCTATAAGCTTGTATGGTCTTAATTGTGTTACATGGAATATCAAGACGTTTAGTATGATTTATGTTGAAATTATCAACTACATTTTGCAGTTCTTCTATGTGCATGTTCATCTTGTTTTGGACATTATAGAGTCTGGGTGGTTTGTCTTGTATTTTAGATTCATTACCTTTCTGCTATCTTGGGAAATGATGTTGATGTGCGAGTCAAGTTATGACATGTTTATCTCAAGTAAATGTTTTTAGACATGACATGCTCATAATAAATCATGTGTTTCTTGTTTGCATTGCTCAATTTATGATTAAATATTTATCTGAAGAATTTATGTCTCTATATACTAGACTGCAAACAAGAGCTATTGCTTCATTGACTTTTGTGGTCTGCAAACCTTTTAAAGATCCAAAATTGATTAAGGTTTATTTACATTGAAAGTATAACATGGTAGGTACATTGAATTTTACCAAAAATTAGGTATTAGTATGAAGTCTTAAATCTTCACAAATAAACATAGAGGCATTTTAATTTTAGATCTCTGGATTAACTGACAGTAAAATTTTCATGTATCATCTTAGAACGAGGGTTTTGAACTTGTGACATTAGAGCAAACTATAAACTTTTGGCATATCAATAATGACAGGCAATCTTTTAGCTTTTAATCCTGTGATAACCGATAATTTTGTTACTCTCTCCTAAGAAACAGAAGAACTTCGTATTATGGATTTGGTCACAAGTGAATGGAGTGGTCTTGTAAAACATTCTTTCAACTTTTGTGGAATCTTGTACATGTTCCCCAAATCCATTGACAGTTATGTATGACAGATCTCGTCTCTGAGGGATGGCATCAATGTGTAGCGGTTTCCCAGTGGAGGGACACAATGGCACTTTTTGATGCTGTGTACATGCTCTCCCCGTGATTTCATCTATTTATTGTATTTCTTGAAGGTATGTCTTCTTACTTCTTTTACTATGGAGGTGTTTGACTTGGCATATTTTGGCTTATCTGTAATTGGCTTATTTTTGATTTTGTGGCTTATTTTTGGACTTATGAGCTTATCATGATTTGTAGTTGCAATATAAGTTGGTAAATCCAAAAATAAGCCACAAAAACGAGGCTTATCAACCATAAGCCAAACTCAAATAAGCAAATAAGCTTAAAAGTAAGCTAAGCCAAACACTCCCATACTTGAGATATATTTATAAAGTTGGTTTGCTGCTATGATTTAGTTATTAAATGTTACATGCTAAGTTATGCTGCAGTTCTTTTTCTTTTTTAATTATACATTTCGATAGTTGAATTTTCTGGTTTGATATCAATTTTCAAGCATAATAAGTTACATTAGAGCGTTCTTTCTACGTCATTGGACTGAAGGATATGAATCTGGCATGGGTTAGAGTTTTAAGTAATGTTTAGTGACAGAATGTGTTTGAACCGACTTAATTGCAGCTTGTATAGCCAAGCATTGGCCTATGAAAATTATGCCAGACCTAAAACTTCAGGTTTAAGCTTGTCATAAATAGGGTGCTTTCTATGAGCTTGCACAGGCTTGCATAAGCTTGGGGCCTTGGCCTGGCTTGTATATGTTTACAAATAAACCCCTTTAATAAATTGTAAATTCATTATAAAAGAAAGTAGAATTACAGAATTACAAGAAATGAAGACTAGTGGGATTAAAAAGATGAAAATTGCATCATGGCTCGTATAGACTGATTGATGCTCACAAGGTAACCGAGTCCTAGTCATAGCAGGGTTGACCAAGGCTTGGATGGTCAGACTAGCTGTCTCACCTAGGCTCAGGCTAGACAAACTTTTTAACAAACTGACTTGCAAGCTCTCATGGGGTGGTTTGATTTGTCTAAACCTAGACACACTTATTAAATAACCTGATTTTACACTATTTTTACATATAATTCTTATTGAGGTCAGAACTTTTGGCTCATTGATTGTATGACTAATAATTTTGTGGTCCAGGGTTTTTCTTATGATATACCTCTTCTTTCCTGAAAGAGTGTTGGAAAGTTAATACTGACTACAATTCTATAAACATATTACAAACTTGTGCTTCACCCGGTTTTCTACAACAATAAAAAATAAAAATAAAATGAATAGATATACGATCATCCTCTGATCATTCTTCTTTTCAGGAAGTAGAGTAGCATTTAATTGGTATCCGAATTAATCTTACCTACCCCATACCCGACATATGTTTGGTATGGAGTATTGTTGCTGGTATTTGAATCCCTGAGTGGCTGAGCATTGATCTCTTGATATTTATTTATAGTGGCATCATATCTATAAGACCTCTTCCTATCCTGACGCCGTTATCACCTCGTCTTGACTGCCACATCAGTATTCTCATACCATCATCTTCACCTCATCCTCAATTAAAAAATTATAAACCCACACACACATACACTCTCTCTCCTCATATCCAAATATAAAACAAATAAACCCAACGTTCAAAAAAAAAAAAAAAAAAAAAAAAAAAACCCACACCATACATTAATAACTTTGGCCCCACACAACCAGGGGCGGTACCAGAAAAAAAATCCATGGGTGGGCAAAATTTTAAAATCCATGGAAAAAAATCAAAGGGTGGGCAAAATTTTAAAAACCCATAGGAAAATTTAAAAAATACATGGCAAAATTTAAATTTCAGGGTGGGCATTTGCCCCCCTTGCCCACCCTTTAATACCGCCCCTGCACACAACCCGTCATTTGATTTCCATATTATAACGAGGGACGACGACGACGAGATGATGACATGCTCCTGCCTATCATGATGAGAACGATAAGATACATGACGAACTTGACATGCACCATAGGGAAGGGCCTAATAGTTATGTGATGTCATGATAGACAGTACCGTCACCTTTCTTGACTATCAACATAAAACGTTAATTTCTTATCATTTGACGAGTGTGATTTTATCGTATTTCCGAATAACCATGTTTGAAAATCATTGCATAGGAGGTATGCCTTTTTATACCTGACGATTTATATATGTTAGTAATTCTTGAGCATTCTTTAATTGCATGGAGATAGACTTCTTGGCGTTAATAACTTTAGCTGTTAATATGATCTGGGTAGAAGCAGAATGACATAAGGTGGACAACGCAAAATGTTGCTTTAGTTCTTTTTTAAACATTATCATGATACATGTAATGCTTCAAAGATCACAGTCACAGGGGTGGGGAAAAGATAAGCAAGATGACTCATCGACAATTCAAATTATTTTTAAGGTGGTTCGGGCTTAGTACGATTTTCATAGGCTTGGCTGTCATCTGTTAGATCATTTTTATAAATGGTAATATGACGAAAGTTCATTTTTATTTTATGACAGCTTATATCGGTTGAACTCGTGTCTTTTAGAAAGGAAAAGAAAAAAGTACGAGTCTTAGGATAAAAATAACATTCATAGAAATCAACTTTCATTTATTGTACCAAAATAGAAACGAACTTTGTCATGTTACGATTATTAGAAATCAAATCCAATGGTAATTTTGGTAAATTGTTTATATTTTGGTACAATAAATGAAAGTTGATTTCTATTAATATTAATTTTGGTAAATCGTTTTTATAAATAGTAATTTCACTAAAGTTTGTTTCTATTTTTTTTTTTCCATTTAATATTATAAAAAATTAAAAATGCTGAAGTTACCCCACTACAAAGAAGTTTCATGTAAGTGACAAGCCTAAATAATATCCCAAGTATATTATATCGTGGTAATGTGGTGCTCCTATAACATAACATTCCTCTTAGAGGGTTTTCTTTTTTATTTTTAAAATGCAAGTAGTTAAAACAATAATGTCAAATACTGTCTATCAATTGAATAGAAAATAATATATGATTAAATGAGCCTCATGTATTAAGAATGAGTCAATTTGTATGAGTTGGATACATTATTCACATTCACTTGACCTCACCCTGCAAATATATTATTAGGGTGTTGGCAATGGCACTAGATAAGAGTGCGGTATGCCTCATACCACACGGGAACACCACCGCCAGTCCCGTGGTATGAGACACGGTATGAAGCTCACGGCAAAGATAGTAGTGTGGTATGGAAGAGTAGTATGGAAAAAGTAGCCCACTTCAACCAATCATTTGTTATATGTGGGGTATCTTTAAGGGTATATTTATTTTTTATTGTAGTGTGGTATGGATTGCAGTGTGGTATGATATTGCCAATGAAATAAGGGAGTGTGGTATGAAAAAGTATGGTAATGATGTGGCATAAGGAGATTGGTTGAAGAGTGTGGTATGGATAGCAGTGCAACTACCCATTGCCAACCCCTTATAATTTTGAATCGAATTGTTTTATCTTTTCTCTCAATTATTGATATTTCGTTATCAATGATATATATATATATATATATATATATTATATATATATTTTATTTCTTTTGGTAATCATGTTGTTTTACTCGTTTTGCGAGCAGATTATTACAAGAGCTAAGTCCAGAGTCGGAGCAGATGAGCCTTTGTGGCCACTAAGAGAGATTGAATCTGTAACCTCCTGGGAGTTTCACCATTTTGGAGACATATGTCCAACTAATGGACCACCACCCTAGTGGTTATGATATTTTTTTTTTTATGAAACTAAAATGTTTAATTTGTGAATGAAGAGTTATCTGAACGGTGAATCGCATATTCGCATCCAAATTCACGACTTCAATTTCATGTGGTGTTAGCTTTCAAAATGAAAAAAATAATTCCATTTATAGTTGTTTCATTTGCTGCTGAAAATCGATTGAAATGAGTGAAGTTTATGATTGCAAATTAACATTCGAATATAATTTTTAGTTGAAGGTTTTGATAATTTTCCCCGAAATCGGTACACTAATATTTTGTGCTATCAGTTTTAGTGTAGGTGCAACAGCTTATTGGTCTGGTGCATCAGGTAGATTAGATGCTACAATTTTTTGGTCTAGCAAGCTTTTGTTTCCTTGGGGCTTTTGTTCGACCAAGGGTTTAGAATTTCTGTGGGTCGGGTTAGGTTAGGTGAGTTCTCTTTTGTTTTGTTTTCATACACATGATTCTTGGCTATACAAATTGGGGTATCATTAACATTTTTATTTTTTATTTATTATAAAGTTTTAATGTACTTTTCTTTTTGTAAATTGTTGCACAATAAACTTTTTTATTGACATGCTTGTACAATGAACTTTCAATTTTTTTATACAAAATGGTACTTGAGTGACCTGTTGACCGAAAACAATCTGTTAAAAGTATCTTCTTTTGTTTGATTGGTGACATGGAGATTAAAAATTAATACTTCTTTTTTTAAATAGATAATAATCCACCACTCAACACTCATATCCAAAGCAACACCTTTTCAAATCCAAGCTATTTCTCATATATTTTTTTTTTGTGGGACAAATGAGATTTGGGCTTGACATTTTTGTTTCTTGAACCAACAAAGATGTATCCATATGTGGTAACCTACTGACCTCCATGATTCTGGGAATCGGTCTTGGGGAATGAGGTTTTATGATGTGTGAAATGTGGATATGAAATTTGTTGGTTGGATTTGTAATTTATTCTTTGGATTGAATTTGTTGTATGGATCTTCCTATAATATAATCAAAATGAAATTGCTTTTTGTTTCATTAATTTGTTTTGTGTTTTTGATTTCTTTGTTTTAATTTTTAATTGGGTTTTTGTTATTAAATTGATTTGACAGATGTTAAGGAAGGAAGGAGGTGGCGGTAGTGGCCACTAGTGTGGTGATGGTGACCCGAGATGGGTTAGGGGTGAGATGGTGGTGGCAGGTGAAATGTGGTGGTGGCGGATTTGATGGAATGTGATGGTGAAGATTGGTGATTGATGGAATGTGGTAGTGATGGCGGTTGGTGATTGGTGGAATTTGGTGGTGATGGCGGTTGGTGATTGGTGGAATTTGGTGGTGATGGCTAGTGACAGGTGGAAATATGGTGGTGACTGGTGGAAAGTCTGATGTTTCAACCGCAATAAAAAGTTGTAGGATGAGAAAGATAAATAATAATAGATACATAATAATTTAAATTAAAATATTAAAGAGATGTATCAATAAGGTTCTGGTTAAAATAAAACAAGTATTAAAGTAAAACAAATAAAACAATCATATTCTTTTAACTGAAAATCATTGTGCATCATGAAAATCTTCGTGCATCATTGTGTATATTTGTGTTCTATGAATCTTCGTGCATCAATTTTATCATGATCCAACGGTCAAGATCTTATCTTATTTGTTTTACTTTAATACTTGTTTTACAATAACCAACCCCTATATATATATAGTAACCCCTATATATATACTATATATATATATATATACTATATATATATATATAGGGATGGGAATATAAGGCTAATTTGGGTACATGACAGTCACACATTCACTTTTCTCATATATATATATATATATATGGAAAAGTGAATGTGTGGTTGTCATGTACCCAAGCTAGGTATAGAACTCCTCACATACAAATTTTTTAATATTTGTTGTATAATAAATGAATGACAGCCTTATATTCTCATCCCTCATATATTTAATAACAATACATTTAAATATTATCATGCAATTGAATTGAATGTTAATAATTGGTGCAAAATGATCATGTCAATACTTAGCGTGTGTTTTGATCAAGTTTAAAATTGTGGGTTTGAAGGGGTGAAAAGCCCATGAGATTCTCGTTTAGGAAAGTGTCGCTATTAAACTGAAGTTTAAAAGGATTAATTAATTTCATGTTAGTGAGACCGCATCAACAACAAACACTAATATCATAATTGATGTCTCGCAACGCGGGGCATGTATCCAACTAGTTATTATTATTTGTTAACGGATGAGGATGTAACACCCGACGTTTTAAAAATATGGGTTTCCAAATTTTTTTCGCCCAACAGCGTTGTATATAGCGGAAGCGAACATTTTAAACAATAATCAGTCTGTAACGGACTGTTTGTTTACTCAAAATAGGTGTTACTAATCATATCATAACAACAATTAAAAGGAAAACCATACATTTCTACCCATGCCTCACTTGCTATCATCGCTTGCTCTTCAATGTTTATCCTGAGGGAACAACACATTTTAAAAAACACAAGTGTTAGCTAATTAAAGCTAAGTAAGATAACATAATTATATAGCAAATATTTCGTCCATTTTAATCTTTAAATAAAGATTCTATTTGCATTTCCATTAAGGTACATCTCGTTTCATCATATCGTATTCTCATCATATATTTCTGCATTCACATCATATTATCATCAAACATCGCAATCATCAAGTCATTATCAACCAATATCATAACAACAAAATCACCAAATCATCATAACATCGAAATCGTCAAATCATCATAACATCGAAATCATCAAATCATCAATCATATAACATAATAGGAAGATCATTTCCTATATGTGCCTATCCATCTCAATCATCTTATCAATCATTACAACAATCATCATTTTCATCTCAATCATCAATCATAGGTTATGCCATTTTTAATCATCGTAGGGTGTGCAAAGGTGGTCATTCGACCTTTATGGGACCTTGCACCCGACATGATGGGTTAACCTTTCGGGGTCCATCGTTGTCGTTTAGGATAGGCATAACCAAATCCTGGAGTAAACCGTTTAGCCATCATCGAAGCATGGTGATCGGTCCTAACCACCCGGCATACTCAATCATCGTGACCATGACGTAGGGAAAGTGTCATGATTACTTCCCAAACGTCCATCGCAAACACACTACTCCCACAGGACACTAGTGTGGGTTAAGCTTAACACTTTCATCGCAAATTATACTCGAGTATTAACAACCATCTTTACCTTAAGGATTTATCAACCGTTTCAATCTCATATTTTAGGGCCCCTATAGTGCAACCGTGAACATGGCAATCCTACATGAGTCTAGTGCACTACATGTATAGGCCAGTCAATCAACATCAAGCAATCAATTGCAATTTCAATCAATCATATCATTAAACCATACAATCTTCAAAACCATCATGTCATCAAAATCATCATATCAACTATTCATCGTATCATCAAATCATCAAGTCATCAAATCATGCATAACATTAGTAATTACAATTTACTAAGGCTTAGCATGCATAAACAACAACCATAAGCCCTCCCAATAATTCCGAGTACTAATAAATAAACGAGATATACTTTAAGGAAGTTAACGTATCCCTCATGTGACAAAATAGTGTATCTTACCTTACAAGCGCTTACGTTCACCCAATAATGATTATCGAGCTATAAGGACCTCCATGTAACCTGATGTCTTTAAACTAGTCTGGTTTACACACCAGTAATCCAATGTCTTAGTCTGTCAATAATTTACACAATAAGTATTCTTGATTTGTATGAATTTATATTCACACATAACTGTTACTCTCGATTATTCATTCACAACTTATCATGTTAATTCGTTATATACGTTTGCTATCAATCTTGACTCGTTTCTTTTCTTTTTTTGAAAACATATACAAGTATATACATCTTTTCTGGTTTTCATATTACACATACTTATATACATCTGTTTTTATTTTTATTTTGCTAGTAACACACACATAAATATTTATATATATACATATTTATGTATCTCCGGTTTTCTCATAAACAAAACGTACATACACTTGCATACGTAGATATAGATATATACTCTCATGCTACATATACGTACATAACTATTTCGTCTTCAACATAACAGAAAACTTAACACTTACCGAGAAGAAGAAAGGGTGATGTTGGCTCGGTGATGAGGTTGTGTCGAGCAAAGAGGAGCTCGGTGGTGGAGGCTGGTCGTTTTTGGTGGCAGCTGCAGCGAGCACAGTGACGGTGATGGTGTTTGATGTTGTCGAGATATATGAAGAAATCCATGGTTAGGGTGGTGTGTACTGGTTTCTATCCTTCTATATAATATGTTGATTACAAGAAGAAACAAAATGTAATATAATATAAAGTTGTTTTAGCCGTAAAGTTGAAATGCATGACGACCAAGGATAAGAGAAAAATACAAGAAAATGCCGTTTTTGAAGATAGATAGCAAATTTCAATTTTTGTTTCTGCCCATCGTATATATATATATATAATTTTGGAATACCGTAACACGTGCCATTCTGTCTTTTTTCTCTTTTTTTTTTACGGATTTTTTTTATTACACGTAAATTCTATTTTTTTGGGCTTTTTGGCCCGTTCACTATCAAATGAAATATGAAAAGTTTAGTTGAAAAACATATATTTATTTTTTATGTGTTTAATATATACACTTTATTTTGACAACGTTTATTTTAATATTTTTGTAATTAATGTCATTTTTTTTAATACCACATGTTAAATAATAACAGATACTTTTAGACGTTCTTATGATTGCTATGCTATGATTTGTCTAAATAATAACAGATATTTATATGTCAGTTTTTATGCTCAGAATATTATTTTAATAGCTTGCGTTAAATAATAACAGATATTAACATATAAGTTTTCATTATCAGATTATTGTTTTAATACCGTGTGTTACATAATAACCGATACTTTTATATGTTGTCAGTTTTCATGATCAGATTATTTAATGTTACATAAGTGTATACTTTATCAACTAATTGATGTTATCTTTATGGTTATTTTGATGTCACGTGTTAAATAATAACCTCAAAAGTACAAGTCGTTTGTGAGCACATGCACTGTGCGTAGGGATCTTAATGTAAGGAGTGTTATAGAGGTGAATGTCAACTAAAGTCATCCGGTTGTATAATTTTTCTCAGAATATGTTATAATTTTACATATTATAGCACAAAATAAACGTTATCTCTCCCGGGGCAACGCCCGGGTAACAAAACTCGTTAACCATAATTACAGTATCATCAATATACTATCTTTTCTTTTGGCTATATATATATATATCGATAAACAACAGGATTCAAAGTTTGTAACATTATCAAACTTAGGTTCATGTGGTACTACTAGATACTTTCACAAATGACCAACCTATATAGCACAAATTGCCAAGATTCATTAGCTAGGATAGATAACCTAACAAACTCTAGCAGGATAAATTTTCATCATAACTGATATCGTTCTTACAGACTACTTGATTGAACAAGTTTTTTTAACCGTAAAACTATAGATTTTCATAAAGTTGGGAACAAAGGCATACATACATCTGCATATATGCTACTCGTATATATTTTTATCAGATGTTCCCGAAGGGAAAATAACAAACTGGAGTTACTGCTATATAACTAAACCATGTTCGACTTCTTCTTCTTCTTCTGGTCGATGGGGACTATTTTGATCTGACATATTTAGTTACATTAACTCCTACTAATTTACTGAGTACTTTTATTTACTTTGTCACTTTTTTTTTTCTCACTTTCTTCTAAGAAAAGCATCGGGCTTTTCTTTCTCTTTTTACCTTCAAAATGATTTTTGGGTTGGGGTTCCGTAATAAACATATGGCTTTTGTCATCAATATCTTCATGTAAAATTGCGAGTATTAATCCATATAATGTGTGTTCCAAGTTTATTTACTTAACTCGGTTTAAATCTAAATTAACTGTTAGGATGATGGCAGTGGGTCTCGGCATGAATCAGGCATCCCCCATGCCTAGCGGCAACACCGCCGCCGTGGTCTAGCCATGGGGACGGCATGGATGGTTGCTACATGAATTGCCGATGAGGCATGGGGAGAGTTATGATGTTTTTGACCGTTGAATAGCTATATTTAAAGGCATGTTCAATCAGCGATGTATATTTAAAGGTGTAACGACTAATTATTTTTTTTCCCCTGTAGATGTATATAGAGATAGAAATATGATATTGCAGGTGAATATAGAGATAGAAATATGATATTGCAGATGAGGAAGAAGACGACCACATATATGATTTTTTTTTGTTTTTATATTTAACACCCTTGAACTAGTTTAGTATTTTCATTTCAACCCTTACAAAATTATAAGTGATATGTTTGGATATGATGTTTTAATTAATGTGATTGTATTAATTTAATAACTAGTGATTAACAAACATTAATAAATTTTAATTAGTGTTTATTTATACAAACATGATAATTATTATATTGTTTAATATAATTATGAATATAAAAAATAAAATTAGACGAGACATGAAATCATGGTTGCCATTGATTAGACATGGTAAGGCATGAGAGAAGCATGAAATGATATGACAGGATATTATTGGTGGATGGTGAGCCATGAGAAAGACATGGAGGTATGAATGCCATCATCCTTAATTAATCACAACTAAAAGAGAAGTCAAGCCCGTGATTATCCTCTAGCAAAAGGTTTAGATCGACGAAAAACCCTGACCCTATGATCTTATGGACCCAACTAATCCTTCCTCAAGAACCCACTCTATGCAATGAGCACACCACCCAAAGGTAGAGATGCCCAAAACCGGTTTTTGCCCAAATCGAACCCGACCCGAACTAGTTTCTAACCAGTTTTTGGTCAAACGTGGACCGGTTTTTTACCGGGTTTTTTTCGGATTTTTTGGCCCCAAACCGAATCTGACCCGATCTCTACCCGGTCCGAATACCCAAACCGGTTTTAAACCGCCGGGTTTTCCAAAACTTGAACCGGTTTTGGTCAAACACGGGTTTGACCGGGTAGAAAACCGGTTTTTTCAGCCCGGTTTTCCAAAACCTGGTTTTTTTTTGGCACCTCCACCCAAAGGAGTTGGAAATGTATTCCACAGGCCAATGTTGGAGGCCTTTTTCACTTATTAAAATCAGAACCTAACATAAAATAAAAAATATTAATTCAAACTCAATGATGGCTTCTGAAAATTGTGTATGGACAACCGTTTCGGGCCGGCCCAGTTGTGGCCCAAACCGATTCAAAAACCGAATACAATAACATTTGACCCGTAAACCAGCCCATGGACAACCTTTTTTTGGTTCGGGAGGGCTTTAGTATCGGGCCAGTCCAACCCGTGAACCCAAAGTTCATTATTATGTGACCAAAATTGGGCCTGCTTACACGAATCCACTAGACAAAATCGACTACCATTTTGTTGTGGGTTGAAACTGGTTAAGTTAGTTAGGACGTAAAAAAAAACTCATTCGGCAAACCACTACAGCCCCATCCTTTTAGAGCTCTTTACAAACAAACTCAAACTCGACCCAACAAGATGACGTGTTGAGTCAGCCCTTCACTAACATCAACAAGAAGACACCGTCTGGAGATGATGATGATGCTGATTAAGATGTTGATGACAATCTATACATGAATGCAACTTATTTCTATACCAAGCTTATCTACATTTACAAGCGCAGGCTCATCTAGAGTTGCAGGTGTTAAGGAGAAAATTTTCTAGGACTTTGACTTGGATCCACTGGGAAATATGGGGAATTCGTTACCATTACTTTACCTTTCATGAATTTCTTCAGGATTGCTGAGAGCCTGAGACCTTCAAAGCTTGCCATGATCACCAAATGGGGATCAAAATCCAGATTCCCAACAGCATTAACACCTCTCTTCTTAAGGCATTGTCATTTGATTTCAGCCTTGAAACATACAGACTATCAATGATTGTAACTCCAATAAA
>JAOEHQ010014690.1:0-15572 GCA_025447715.1 Asclepias incarnata
TTTTGCTTGAATAATTGTAATACTTATTAGTTTTTTTGGGTAACATATCAAATTATGTTGTTGTTAAGGTAATTTTTTTTGCCCCCGACAACTTCATTTTCTAGATCCGCCTCTGTGTGGACCCCTCACTTGTCCTAAATGCCACTCGAACCCAGAGCTAGAATGCGTTAAGTCGCAGCAGTTGACTGGACATCTATTAACGAAAAGGTTTTGAAAAATGACATACCATAGTTTGAGACACGACCTACATGCCAAATTTGGCAGAATATTATGCCACCCTTGTCATGAACCGCTTTCACGACTGGCTTCCATGCTTCCACTTGATCCTTGGTCCAGATTCCAGGTGTGTCAACATACCTTTTGATTTGTATTTGACAACATTATCATCAATTAAGTATTCAAAATTCGATATGCATATGTAAATGTAAATATGTAATCACATTTTAAAATGTTCGTAGTACAATTATTAGCATGGCCAGTCCTGAGAATTCAAATACCCAGAACGAGCCCCCAAAAAAAAGGCACATCGCTCCCTAGCAAATTCAAATATATAAACAAATTTTTTTATAAATGACGACTAACATTATAAACAAAAAATTTTTAGTGCCCTTAAAATAATGACTCCGGGACAGAGGTCAGGTTTGCCTCTCCCCAGGTTCGTCCTTGATTAGTAGTACTCACCCTTGTGCGGTGTCCGAGACCCCGACTGCTTCGGTGACAAGGAGACCACCTTGAGTCGTTCTTTGAGCATAATACAAAGTACTGTGGGGTTGTGGCATGTTACCATACGATCTATCTCTTGTCATTGGTGCAAGAACAATCCTATGGGAGAGATTGAAGTTGCCCATCTTGTATGGAGAAAGAAGAGGAATTGTGGGAGTGTTAATTGGTGCCATATTTGTCACATGAAATTGTGAATCTTTTGGTTTTAAGATCTTTGCATATATAAACCCCATTTAGTAGAATCTTTTAAATTATTTAATACATTTGGTGCATTATTTATGTAATTACGTAGGTCATTAGCTCATAAGCCCACTTGGTCAAAGAAAAAAAAAACAGTTTATATTTTGTACTTTTTAAATCATTGAATTTTTTTTTGTCTTATATATCATGGTATTTTTCAAACGTATCTTGAGAAGTCATTAAAATTATAGAATTGTTTTTTATTAGATCATTGAAAATATTAAAGTTTTTAATATATAATATGTGTGTCAATTTTTAAATGGATAATATATTTTAAAATTTTTAGTTCTTGAGATAAATCAAGACCGTCAATTGTCACCATATTTTTTTAACTTTTTCAAGATTAATACAATTCTTTTATAAATTTTTATCATCAAAAGTTTTTATTTTTTTAATAACCAGTAGGTATAAGTTCCGTGTTGTGGGACCTTAATTATCGTATTTGCGTTTGTTATTGATATGGTTTCACAAACGGAACAAAACCCCCACGCGTTGTCGGGGATATCTGTTTTATTTTTTAAGGGCGGTAGCACAACCACACCATTTTAGATATGTTTCATCTAAAGGTTGTCACAAATAACTATATTTATTGTATGTAAGAAATTCAAAAATCACATATATCAAATATATGTCATATAAAATATATGTCAATTTAAGAGTAATGTCACAATTATGCTTACAAATTTATCATATCAAATATATATTTATTTTGTGAATAAAATCAAAAAATCAAAATCCAAATAGAATAAAAAAAGATGTTAGATGGAGGATTCGATCTAAAACCCAATAAAAACTCCTAAACCAAAAAAAAAAAATGTTAGATGGAAAATTTGAAAACCCTAGGCTAGGAAGACACAAAGTTTCAACCATTTCATCTTCGTGACACTTACCTTTATATTTTCTTATGGCACCATAGCATAAGGAATTATACACGTATGTTTATGTTGTGTAATGTAATACTCGATTAGCCAAAATATGTAATGAACGTGTTATTTTGTCCAAATCATGTAAGCAACCTTAATGACGATTACGTGATACTGTTACTGTCACGTCAAAGCCACGTAGGATGTCAAGTCAGAGCCACATCAAATACACAATATAGTATTCCGGTGACTTTCAATCTCCGATCATCTTCTCCGACTAATTTCCAACCAACTTTCAGCAACACCATTTTTTCCGGCTATTCCCAAAAACATCATGCCAAAATTCAAGACATCATATTGTCATTACAATAATGTTCTTTAATCTTATATCATAAAACACCACCAATCCACCATCCTTCAACCCCCAAATTTCTTCACCATGTTCACATCCAAAAAAAAGTTTGAAATTCTGTTTTAGGTCCCATAGAAGCTTGAGACGGCCCGATTAATATGCACAATGAAAAACAATAAACATGATCTTGCTAAGTAATAATGACATCTTTTATCTAATTTGTTTCTCACATTAACAACATTGTTATTAGTTAATATTCAATATTTCTAGTTTTCTACTATTGCTCTGTACACACATTTCCCATATTTGATAGAATATAAGACCATCTTTAACCTACCACACTAAACTCAGTGTATTGGTGTCACATCAACAATACACTTACTCATCACACTGAACCATTTTTACCATTAATCCCTATACTGAAATCTTAATTTATTGATGTTACATCATCATCTATATTAATATTAAAAAAAAATATTACATAAAATTAAAAAACACACTTCATTAACAATAAAAATATAAATAAGAATAATAATAAATTTATAACAACTTTAAAACTAATTTGTAACTTTAAATCTAAATAACTTAAAACTTTAGGGTCTAAAATAAAAATTAAATTATATATAAAATTAAAAGCATATCAAAACTTCAAGGGGTAAATTGATTTTTATATATAATTGTCTTACATTCAATCATCTTCTTCCCCAAGTGAAACTTGCAACAGCGAACACAAATACAAAGTATGACAAAATAAAAGTTTGTTTTAAAAAAAAAATCCTTGGGATACCCAACATAAAACAAAACAAAAAAAATCCATTAAAAACCCAATACGCCGAGAATCACCACCATGGTGGCCACCGCTCCGAACAAATACGCAGACCAATACCCTAGCAGCTTTAACGCACCGCGCCGGAATCTCGGCATATTGGAGTGAATGCACTGGCAATACTTTGCGCGTTAAATTTGGAAGGCTTTGATCAAATATCTAAGTTGGATCCACATGATGCAGTATTGTGTCATTTGACGTAAATACATTCACCTCTTGCACCTCCCTACCCAACCATTTTACACCAATAAACCTATTCACTAACATAACGACTCACATATTCCATATTTTGCACCATCATATCCTATCCCCGTAAATCAATAACTCTCAACAATAATTGCCTGACCCCAACAAGAACACGATAAGGGGTTGTCATCAATACAAAAGGCCCGTGAAAACCTTCTTTTGAGCTAAAACCTAGAACAACCATAAGAGATACTACAAACATAGTAGTAAGCAAGCTCCTTAGCATGTTTAAGACAAAGCAAGTCACAAATTTAAGCATATGAGTTCATAAATCATTAGATTAGACTGTTGTAGCTAAGCGACCGTTGCTAAGATAATGACTAAACCTATTATAACCTTGCGATATTGGTCTTCAAGATACCCGTACAAAATCGAAGGTGCAAAAAATAGTTTGCCAAATAGTGAAACAGGAAACAAGAATTCAAATGTTAGTCAAATGTGCAAACTATGTCTATCTATACATTGTGATTGTTCAAGCTGAGTAGTTTTTCCTCTTCACCAGAGATGTCACCCATCTGAACGTTAATGTTCTGTTTTGAGTTCATTTTGTTCCACTCATTTTCTACACGGAAAAATGCCCATTGGAATCTGCGAAAAATCTCTAATGTGGTAATTGCAAAAACTGTGAGGTGATTATGGCGAAGATGGGCAGACAACTTGTATGTCCAGGTACAGCGCAATATCAGATTGCTTCCTATCACCCAAAAATATACCTGTGCAATCACAAAATCCACAGAAATGTTGAGCCAAAGCCAAAGAGTTCACCCTTTTGCTATCAAGTTATGGGCAGGTTGGTCAAAAGGGTTCAGTTCAAATAGGTAATTTTTCTCAGGCTAGAGTGGTTCGACTCAAAACACTATTTATCCCAGTCTTTTAGCTTTTATAATAATTAGTGTTAAATATGTTTACACCGTTAAACTTTTTTCAGAAATAACTTAACACTATGACTAATATGATTAGGAGGTCTAATGCAATAAAACAAATACACTTTGAGAAACTTCCGACCAGTTTGACTTTCCTTACTAGCTAATTTGTTTTTATTATATGTTTGTCATGTCTTGAGGTCTACTCACATTTTGGACCTCAAGACATCTTCCGTTTGGTAGTTCAAACACTGAATTTCTATTCTGTGATCCTGCTTTTAGGCAGGATGATAACCTTACACAATGGGATGTAAAGTCACCCCTTTTGTGGATCAATCTAACAAGTGGGCGAACAAGCTAATAAGGCCATAACAAAATCAACAAACTCATAAACACGAAGTTATTCTTACCCATTTTTGTCCATAAATAAGTTGCGAGACGAGATGTGGTTTGGTGAACTTGAAGATTCGAGTAAAGCAGCTGGTAAGAAGTAAATGGTTATTAGAGTACCCGGCAACAGGAACTTAATGTACACCATAAAAGAAACAAAATAAAGTATACTCTAGAAAGTAGAATTTGAGCCAACAACTATTTATGAACTTTGAATAGATATAAGCTTCGTGGCCTATTAAATGGTATCGGTTCATGTGTTGGAAAGAACTACTGAATAGATATAAGCTGATCAGATAATTGGACCAGCATTTGAGGAAGCAAAGCCACACAAACACCTAGCCAGTCCTACCCTTTACAAGTAATAAATTGCAATAGCACACATACTCCTATATAAGTATATAACTATACCTGTATATCATAGATAAACAGAAAGTTCAGATCAGCAACTTTAGTTTCATCGTGATATACACATCGGAATACAAGATTGATAGAAGTGATGACACTAAAGAGCTTAAGAGCATGCTCACTTTGGGTTGATTTGAAGTATCAAATATTAATGGATCATGACAGATAACTGGTAAAACAAAGTTTTACATACCTTAAATCCCAATCTCGAGTCACATCCCAGTAAAATGAGTACAAAGAATTTAAAAAACTTGAGAGTAGCCAGAGAGGTCGGTAGAAGTTAATCCAACTGTCAGGAAACACGTGATACTTCAAAGCGGAAAGGAAAATCACCGGTACAGCAGTTGAATACTTCAATGCTGAAATCATGGAGGAGCACAATCATAATGAATAAAGACACCCTTAAAAAATAATGTCAATGAATTGCTATAAAAACCATACCGTTGCATACATTCATGTAACAACTTGACATATTCATTAATTAGGTTGCAATGCGGTGTGCGTGAGTCAGGCGAGTTGGGTAACAGGTGAATATGGGTTCCATTTAAAATGGATGACTTTTAGTACAAATAAGAAGGGTTAGGTTGGGTTACACTGAGGATGAATTTCGATCTGTTTGACCCACGTGACCCTTTTTTTAGTTCATTGGCCCACTTATAGGTAAAGGAATCAAATTTGCAACCTCTAACAGATCTACTTGCCAAATATCTGGTGTGATACCCACACAACTAGATGGAACCAATATATGAATTTAATTCTATAACCTGTTTATGTTAACTACAAATAATATATAACTCATATAGTAGACCCATAAAATGTATCAGCCTATAATGTGACGAGATAGACCGATATAACAAAAAAAAAGCTGTTACAAAAATAGCTGAAGTAGGGGAAAGTTATGAAATATAGTTGTTACCATTTAGTAAAGAAGTTTTTTCCTTGGTATCCTTGTATTGTCGCAAACATTGAAAGAGGCGAAAAATATAAGGCAATACAAGAACAATTGGAATAGCAACAGCATGACTGCCACAAACGGAATCAGCTTCAAACCAAGCAATGGTTGCCACCTGCAAAGGAGAACATGAAATGAGGGGAGTTATAATAGCAGAGCTGTGTATAACATAATTGCCCTAAATTTTAATTAATAATGTGCCCCATTACACTTGCAAAAATTCCCATTTTATGGGACTGACAGAGAACTCGCGCAATGCAGCGTTGGCAGATAGTTTTGGGTAGTTTCTTGATTTTTTTCAAAATTTACATTAAATTGAAATATTAAATCTTTAAAATAAAATTTTTAAATTCGCAGTATTGGCAGTATGGTCAGTGTAAGAGGGGAGAGAGAGGGTGATGAGTCACTTTTTTTATTGGGAACCGGGAATAGGCCAACAGGTGATATGGTAATTTATTGTATTGGTGTTACTTAATCATAAAAGGTGTTACAAAAACTATCATGACTACATCCAGGACTGCGATGACTATGCGTCAATTAAAACAATGAGAGAAGGAACAGCAAAGTTTGTTTAGTATTTTTTTTTACATGATCCAAGTATTAGCAGTATTTCAAAATAGAAAGTTAATATGAGTACAATCAAAGAGTGAATACTAACCTGCCTGTGAACCATTCTACAAACCGAACGTTCCAAATCTGAAAAGACCTGCACACAAACAGAAGTTCAAAACAACATAGTTGGGTGAAAACTGATAATCAATTGATTAAAGCTAGGGTAATTAGGCGATTTCATATTTATCTAAACAATCCGTTTTCTTCCATTTGCTCCAAATCTGATTATTTGGACCCTATATAATCACAACCACAATCACCTTTTACCTAACACTAAAAACTTCGCAACTTGAAATAAATATATCACTTTGAATGCATGTCCAAACATACCCTAACCACACATTAACCAAACGAAAGCCAATTGACAATTAGAATCTGACTAATTTGACAAACTATCACTTTTTAGTTAGTTTGACAAACTTTCTTCCCCTCGTGCTCCAGCAAGATTCTCTAACCTTATAAATGCGTACAACTTCACTTACAGTCCCACATTGAGGAATTGAGTTTAATATCAGGTGGGACTACTGGGGAAAAAAACACACACAACGTTGATTTGTTTCAAGAAATATTGATATGTCAACAATTTGAAAAGAACATAAAAACTTGAGTAGCTAAATTCTCTTACAAAACGAAAGTCCAACCAGTGTATCACTCTCCAATAGCAGTTACACTGGTTTTAAAACTGAACAAGTACCCTACTTGATCATTGAAGTCGTACTATCTCACAAAGGTCGGGACTCGGGAGTCCAACCAAAGTTCATATTTAGGTCTCGAAGCTTGTCCTGATCTAGTTTACCAAACATCATAAAAAAACATTTAATATTTTAACTCATCAATTTCTTAGGCACATAGTATTTGAACCGCCTGGTATGTCTGTAGTCAAACACGGAACTGAATTTCAATATATCATCATCACATACCTTTGACATTGAGGTCAATATATCAGCCACAAAAAAATCAGCAAATGCTATTGCCTGTATAAATCAAGACAAAAGGTCACTTCATAAGTATAGCACAATTATGATATAACTACAGAATTGAGATTTGTTACTAGTTACTAAATCCACTTCACTCATCAGAATAGATATGCCCTAGCATAAATGGAAATGTTTATGGACTTGCCTGAAAAGGAAAGACAATTCTCCAGAGTGTCCTTAGCAGAAAGAATCGTGTTGACAGATAAAATATATCAAAAGGGAATATCAGGATAATTGCAACAGCAGTATACAAGAGTACCTGCAACAGATCATGCATAAAAATTACTGTGATTTAAAGTAGTAATCTTTAATCATATAGAAAGTAACAGATGAATAATACGAGTATACGTTAACAAAAGCTCCTAGGAATTACAAGGGCCACGGCTGTAATATGGTTCACCGTCATCGATAGTCTACGACACACAATAATGATACGTTTATACATTGAATAACATGAAATAATATTTTGCTTGTGGGTCTATAGTTATGCTTTTGAGTGCCAACACAATATCTGTATAACTGTAACAATAAGTCGTGTTGGACTTACAAAAATATCCATTAGATGCATCATGTGTGAGCCAATCATACAATAAGTGACCTAGCTTCTTGCTGTCAGCTCTTACTAAAGTACTAAACTCATGCCTCGAGCATACAAACCGGAGGTACATATAACTTTGATATATGATAATTATATGTATATAAATATCAAGTACTACATGCTTTTTAGAGGTCATTTCCTCACTTTGCTAATGTTATATAGTTAAGCACTCACTACTACTAGATCCGTCTTGTCACCTATTGCATTATGATTGGTATTATACTAATTTAAAATAGCGTTATTTGCCTAAATAACAACCTACTTTTCGAATTGTTCCAACTGAAGGAACGTCCTAAATTTTGGCCCAGAACTCCGGTTCCACTTTTGGGCAACTCTTTTGTTCAAATGACTGTAGATAAAGCTTATATCGCAATATGATACTTACCAAGCGACGATGTGCTCTTAATTTGCTGACATGCACATCGGCATCATATTGCGATATAAGCTTCATTCCCGCAGTTGGGACAATTGAAATACTATGTTGTTATTTTGGGCAAATGACCCTTTATAAAACTAAGATATGCATGGAGTTCTAATAATAATGTGTGAACACTAAGTAATGAATCAACTGAACAAAGCCTTCTATTACTAGCAAGAGATTATCTATAAATATCAAACTCCAAACAGAGTGTGAGACTGCTAGCATATTTACTCTTGTATTTTGATTGTCATTAATATTATTTGTCGATTTCAAAATATGGTTACAACCATAACACAAAATAAGTGGAGAGAGGAACATGTTACATGGCATCATTGCACATATGAAAATCAGATACGTAAAAAATTGTGAAAGGAAGCATCTATTACACTGGTTGAGATGCAGCCCATGACACCTCTCCATGAGAATATAGATAAAGATATGATGTCATGCTCGTTGGAACAATGATTGTCATCCATGTGGCACACTGAAACATTAAATGAAACTATGAGCACCTCCAGCAACATCCATTGCTACAGAAAGAGACTTTTGAACCAATATTATGTAAAGAATCACCTAATTTGAAATAAACATAATCACATAATAAGTATCATTTTTCTTTAAGTTGACCGAGAAGCTTTAATGAACTCATAATTGTAAGTTGAACCACAAGTTCAACAATCAGCTAATGACATAATTATAACAAATTATGTAACAATAATTCAGTGATGACATAATTGTTGTTGTTGATGTAAAAATAATTCAGTGATGAATGAATAATAGATGAGCTTTCTACAAATTTACCTTCCATATTTCTTTATGACTAAGATGATTCTGATCGAGGTCAAAAATCTTGGAATAATTGACGTTAGACTGAGCAAAGACCCATAAGTTTGCACCCCAAAACCAAACTGCAGCGGTCTGCACATGTTTATACACAACAAACAATGGATTACTGACAGGAATAAGTTACGCCATAGATAAAGTAAATGCAGAGGCGTCACTCACCACAAGAAGAAGAGGATTATAATACAAAAACGCCTCATAAAGAAATAGATCTCGCAGGTCCATACTCATCCTCATGACAGAATCCCATCCAATCTAGTATATGATGTATATGTATTAGTTATGCAGTTCAATAACAATAAAAGGTACGAATCTAATGTGAAATACTACTAAGCTAGCCGAAAGATATGTGCTGTCAAAACACCTTCAAAATGAGAAATAAGATTGAACTAACCTTGCAACAGCTGAATCCCCATAAAAAGAATAGCACCACCTGTAACAGCACATCGATTGACATCATTCAAGACAGGCAATCTCGAAAGCTAAAACTTAGATAAGAAAGTTGATGCAAAGCAAAGAGTGGGAGAAGATAAAATATTACAATAAAAGAACCATGTTTCATTTATATGGCTTCATACCAAAAAACACAAGGATCTCTTAAACATCACGCCAAGAATATCCAAGAAGATCAACGGTAATTTTTAAGATTGAAGCATTGGGTGTCAAAATTTCAACCAAACTATAAAAAATGTAAGTGAGGGAGTGACCATTACTCAACTTAAAAATCAGATATAATCAATAGCAACATAAGCCTTGAAATATATCATAATCTACGTAAACCTTTCAAAATTGAATTCACAGCATCTAATCTCTTTAGCATCAAGGAGGGTATTTTTATTATTATTCATAAAATGCACATGTACATATAAGTTATAACCATTAATAGAGAATTAAGGGGTTTGGATCATTTGATACACGTTACAAAAGAAAATATCTAAAGTCGCAATAAATCATGGTATTGTGTGGTAACCTACTTCTGCTTCAAATCATCCAATTATATAGGGATCAACAAATCGATTTTGAATAACTAGTTTCATATTAGCCACTCCAAGACTAATTATTAACATATGTTAAAGTTACTTGCAAAAATTATGAAAGCACTCAGCATCATGCCATCATCAGAAGTGATTATTACAACCCCGAGTATCAAAAGCACTTTAATTTGATTATACCAAAATTTTGATTTTCCAGCCAAAACCAGACCGCCCCAAGCCCATCATGTGAGGGGTAAATCAAGCTCACCCAACACCCTGCTCAGATAGTGGCCCCAACCAACTAATCCAAGAACTTAAGTGATAAATCAGGTTCCTAATTGGCTCCGCTCCCCATTAAACCCAGAAAACTTCCAAATTCTTACATCTCCAGAACCAACCAAGCTACAAGTTTGAGGTTATCTATCCGATTCTAACTATCTAGCATCACGTAATCACTTTCAAAACACACGTCCACACAACAGCACAAAAAACGAATAAACAAACTACCTTTAACCTCCAAAGCAAAACCGGGGAGGGTAACATAGCAGCAGCTGCCAACGGTGTACCCCCGGCAACCTTCATTTCACTCGTCTCTATCAAACCGGAAAAAAAAAACTGTTAGCAACCCAAAAAAAAAAACAATAGTAGATCATCAACAAGTATCATTAATTTCGAATGTGGGTCTCTTACCAAGAAGATCAGGAAAAAATTGTCTACTTCCAGATTTGCGTAGATGTGGACTATTGTTAACAGGAACAGTTGTCACATGTCCTCCAAACATAGATATAACCAAACTATAATATTATATAATAATCTGCAATTATTTAACATAACATACAAACTTATTTTTAAACACAACTATATATTGCAGATAATGTACCATTATATATATATACATACATATATATATATAGGATATAATAACAAAAAGAAAGAAAACTGTAATGGGTAATGCGGGAGAGATGAACTTACCCTGGAAAATGGAGATTTGGGGGGGGGGGGGGGGGTGGATGTTAATGAATGCGAAGTATTTGTGTTTTTATGATATTAATACTAATAATTATTGAGATGAGATGAGATGAGATGGGAGTTGTTGTTATTGATGGTTTCTTTCCGGGATCTCTCTCCCGCTGGCTGGCTGGATCTCGCGTGAAGGTGAAGAATAGGGGGAGATATATATATATATATATATAGAGAGAGAGAGAGAGGGGTTGGGAATTGGGATTTGGGGTAATGTAAGAATTAAGGAAAGTAAAAACGAAAAAAAAGTGAGATTATTTTTGAGTTCATTCTTTTTTCTAGATACACCCCTCAATATATAATAAATAATGCATATCGTACAACTATTTATTATACAGAAAAAGAGGTGTATATAGGGAAAAAAGAGGTGGAAATAGATACACACTTTGCAGGAGTTAGGGTTTCTTTTGTTATCTATACTACTATATAAAGCATTAACCCTTTTTTCAAATTACAACTTTGAACTACCAAAAATACCATTCTCATTTACTTATTATTTCAAAATCTCTACTTGTCTATATCTATACTACTATCTATACTACTATATAAAGTATCAACCCATCTTTTCTCAAATTACAAATTTGAACTACCCAAAATACCCCTCTTATTTACTTATTATTTCAAAATCTCTACTCGATATACCTATAATACCATTAATGAAATTAATTTACAACATCAACTCCTTAACTCCTAAAATAACTATATTACCCTTTTACATCAATAACCTTTATATCAATAGCCTACACTACTCGCCGTCGCCACCACCACCACCAGTCGCCACCACCACCACACCGCCGCTACCAACTCCGCCGTCACCACCATCACCACAACATCGTGCGGGCATTCATCTAGTACATATAAGTAAGTATGTATGGGTTCTAAATCAAATCATGTCGAGTGTTAATCACGGGCGGGTCAAACGAAATTAGGCTATTCATATCAGCGAACCAACCCAACCCAATCCAATCTTTACCATGACCTTTGACTTCAAATGTATAGTGTTAAACAAGAATCTTTAACATGACCTTTGACTTAAAATGTATAGTGTTAAACAACTCTCTTAGGATATTGGTGTTAGAGTTATTGTTGTTTACTATACATCTCTTCTAAACTATAACTTAATTTTTTATAACTTATATTTTATTTTTTAATAATAATGAGCATTTGTTAACTTAGATTTTATATATCTATATATATAACTCTATATCTCCAAACCTTCTCATATAGCTTGCCACATAAGATAAAATCCTATGTGTCATTCCTATAAAAAATTTTATTTAATATGAATAAAATAATCATTTTTTTAATTTGTTTTCAAATAAATGATCGCTATCAACATAAAATAATCATTTTTTTATTTGTTTCCAAATAAATAATCGTTATCAATTTTTATTTTTTTTATCTTTCTCAACTAAACAAACATATTATTATTTATTATAAATAACACATAGCATATTCATATAAATCAGAAATTATAGTATATTGAAATTTATTTTTAAAAGCATTCATTAGTTTTTTAAATACGTTAATATGATATTATTCAAGATTGTTAATTTAACATATTTAAAAACTAAAACAATATGCAATTTTTCACATTTATTGTGATCACCTCGTTTTTAATCATGTTAATCATTTAATAAGTGTTTTAAATATTAATTAAACCTTATTAGTTGAGAACTTGTAATTTTGAAAAATACGTTAAACTATGAGTTAACTTACACGTATATATACTATATTGCCACATAATGAATTATTACTTATAGCAAGTTAACCCCGCATAACGACGATGATAATACGGTACCCGCATAACACGTGGGTAAAAAACCTATAACGAATGTCTATCTCAAAGCCCTTATATGGCTATCTTCAAACATTGTCATGTAGGATTTTATCCTATGTGACATCTCTATATTTTTTCTTCACTATATTTATCTCATTTATACATCCATGTCATATCCACCTTGGCATTTAATCTTTTTAAAACCATTTTAGCATTATTATCCAACTTATTGTTTAACCCTAATCACATACCATTATCCCCAAAATCGAAATTGACAGTTTTTTTTTATTAGTTTGATTATTAATGGTAAAGGGAAATAAAAACGAAACTAAAAATCATATAAGAATAGAAAGTTTGCTAGGTTACAAGAATTTCACAAAAAGTTATGTCCATTATTCCCTGAAGAGTTATTTTTTTATATTGATATTTTGTTGAGTTATTTATTAGAAAAAACCAAGTAATCACATCATTTTTCATAAAGTTATTTGATCATTGGTCTAAAATAAGTTAATAACAACACATTAAAGTATTCAATTTGATTTATTTAACTTACATTATTCATCTCAAAAAAAATTTAACTATGATTATATTTAAAAAGAAAGTTGAGTAAAACTAATTGACTACTTTGGTTTTAAAAAAATCCAGAATTCCTACGAAACCATAATTTAGTACTTTAGATAATAATATTCAAACTAATATTTTATATCTTGTAACGAAAATATATTCATACCTTAAAGTATGTGTAGTCCAAAATAGAGTATATCTTTATTTCATTTACGATTTTAGTTGTTATTTTTAGTTTTAAAAAACCATTATAAGGATTCTCCAAGAGAAGAATATTTTGACTAATCATCTAAAGTGTAAGTATTAATATTGTATTTGACCAATTAAGAAGTTAAAGATGACATCATTAATAGGATCTAATGGTCCTAAATCAAAATTAGAACTCATCCAAAGGTTCTTGTTTCTTTAAGGATGAATTTATAACCCTCTTATATATATATTGGTAGATTGGTAGATAGGGTATGTACTCTATAGGGACACTAGCAGAGAGTAGCTGTTTGCGTATGCTTGCTTCCAATATTGAAAAATCCCGCTCAATTGCTTAATAAACTTTTTTCTTTATTTATAAAAGAGTGTAAGTGAGTTTTTCTATGTGAGCTAAATTATATGATTTAATTTTAGATAATTATTTGGAATTGTAATGGACTTAGGCATTTAGATATATAAAATTTTATATATATACAAAAAAAAGTTTAAAAATCGGGTCTCTGCCAGTGGCTCACCTCACCCTACGCCTAAACCGGCCTTGCTTTCTTTGATCTCTACCAAGATGTTACCCAATAAGATTCGAGCTGAAATATCCTGTGAGATACAAAATTATAAACGTTGACCGCAATTAAAGTACAATAATATATTGGTACACATAAAATGATTTGTCAAAGACAATATAATGGAGAGTTCTTAGGCCATCTCCAATAGTTATTTCAATTTGTTCAAGCACACCGACTACCTCATCAACACATCAGCAAAATGTTTCAGCATGCTGAACAAACATACTGAACTCATTTTGCTTCTAACCCAACATACTGAAACTCAATTTGCTCATGCCACATCATCATCTATATTAAATTAAAAAATACATTATATTAATTAAAAACACATTATATTTTAAATAAAAAAATTTATATTATACATAAAAAACATTATATTATAAGAGACAAAACCAATGGAATCTTGGCCCCACTATCACAAAATGTTCACGGTATGCTCGGATGCAAACTGAAGAACTGAGAAGCATACTAATCCTTCAATGGTGGTACAACGGGCTCCGGGGTGCCGGTCGGTCATTATGTAAAACATTAGGGGATTCCTATAGCTAGGGTTCCACTTGCTTTATTTGGCCCGTCACTCCGTCAGTACAATTTTACTAAACACAAATTAGGAAACTTAATTTGAATATACATTTACAATCTCTTATACTCATTACAACATCTGTAATTACTCCTTGCTGTAAGTAAAAAAAAAAAAAACAAAGATAAGATAAATATGTAAAAACTGTAATATGACAATATAGATATATGGTTAATGTTTTACATAATGACTGCATGTATATGTACTTCGTACTTCCTAACCTTATCGTTTTAAATTCAAAGAATGTACTCCATTCCTTTTATTATATAAATGATGATCAAGATTATAGATAAACTGATAATCAAAGTAACCCCAACTATGACAGCAATGGTTATCCATGGTACTTTTTTCGAGCCACAACATTGATGATCTTCGTTATAGTTATTGTTGGAATATGATCACGTAAAATGAACGTATGTCTGAAAGTGTTTAAGCCTACGGGGTCACACGTCTCGACACAGATGTAATTAGTATTAGTTAATTTATTAATTAGTATGATCACGAATTAAATTGACGAACGGTCGTTAGAAATATTAAAACTAACGGTTATTAGTTAACGGCGTTAGTTGA
>JAOEHQ010014700.1:0-15569 GCA_025447715.1 Asclepias incarnata
CCTCTGACCTCTAATTCGGTCAAAAAAATTTTGATTTGTGCGCTTGTTTTTCTTTCACATTTAGATGCTATGACCTATGAAGAACATCAAATTCGGTCAGATTTTGAACCATCTGTTTTTTACATCTGACTCTTTTTATTTGTTGTTGATAAAGAAGCGCAAATACTTCTCCTCTTGCCTCTTAGCACCTACTGGAATCACTAGCCACCCACCACAGAGGCACATACCATCAATCGATATTTGCCTTATGCCGTCGGCTACCCACTGCATTTTAATTATGACGCTTACTGCTATATGCCAATCTACTATTTATGGGAAAAATCAAACATAAATTTGGAAAATATAAAGGGGGGGTGGCTATTGAGAATGTACGAGATGAGGTATATGTCTAAAGGTGTTGAAATTAGGAATTCTTCGTAATAAAAAAAAAGTAACCACCTTCAAGACGCTTTGGTGGCCATACGTGTTGAAGTAGATCTCATGTTCAGACTTTCCTATGTAAACATCTTGGTGGTGGTTTAGGAAAGGATATAGATACGTTCACAAGGGATATCTAGGTTAAACCGCATGTATACATCCGAGACATTTCATTGAATTGTCCTACTCGGATAACTTGAACATAAAACACCCTCCATTCACCCTCTTAATAAAAATGTGAAAAAGTTGATTATAGTCCTTTACAGTATGGAAAAATGATTTTGCTATATAAAGCATTTGAATTATTTTGCTATGCACAGCATAATAATTTCACTAATTTGCTACTCGTATAATATAAATCAAAGGGTTCACTAACCATAAGGTTGTGAATTCAAGTTTAAATAAATAATAAATGTGTGGACTACTGTATGGTGAGTTGTACTCCTTTTTTTGGGAAAAAAAAAGTAGTTATAATGTAGCATACTATATAAAACAAGCCAACGATTTAAAAAGATTACAACAACCTATTGGGCTTTCCATGCAAATCATACTAAATCTGAACAAGTTAATGTGAAGTCGAAGATGCCCTTCAATTCTTTTGCTTTGGTCCCCCTCCCCCTCCCCCACTACCAAAATAAAGGTTACAATCATCTTGTGGAACAAGCCGGTCGTAATTTAAAAAATAAATATATTTATCAAACAATGGAATATTGAACTTTAAAGGCCCGTGGTTTTATTTAGATTCATATGCATTGCCGATTTCCTATGCAAAAATGAAGAAACTAAAATAGATTTTGATGTCTAAAAATGGGAAAATTAAAGTCAAGAAAAGCATCTATGTCAAGAATCACGGCAATGCAGGTTATTATTATGCATGTAAATCATTTTTAAGTTATGTATTTGGTAAACACGGGAATTAATATTTAATATAAACTTTCATTTAATCATTTTAAAGATGAAATGTTTTTATGTTTCTTTTTAACTATATCATGTTTTCTTTCATATAATAATAAATAATTCAATCGCTTTACAAAACTTATGCAACATCTCCGATAGATGATATTATGTTTTCAATTCTTTCATGTAATAAATATATTGAAACTCTTTTCTTTATTTATTTGACTTTCAAAACAAAATTATTCAGGATATTTAATAATGTTAGAGACATCGAATTTAGATACACTTATATGACATGATTGTATATGTAAATTGAATATTATTCTCTTCACAATTTTTAGAAAATAACTTTATATTTTTAATGTTTTATTTACTTCTCATTTATCAAGTTATGTTAAAAGTTTATCCCATAAAAAACACAAAGTTGTAATTATATATGCTATAGTTATAACTTTAATTAAGTTTGTGCTTATTACTAAAAACATGATCCATGCATATAAACTTTTTATTATAGTTGCAAAAGAGATAACAGTTATAAATAAGTATTGAACTTTGTCCGTGGTGAGTTTCAGCTATTTACCTGGCTACCTCCAAGATATGCCTAGGGTAAGATTGAAACCTTTTAGTCCAAGGATTGGACGTTTGATTAGTAGAAAGTACTTAGTGCTAATGTATGTCATCAGCGAACACAATGATCAGTGAACAAAAGTGAAAGATGATATCCAAGATATATTCGCTGACATGGGTTCAACGACCAATGATCACTAACAAATAATAATAAACGAGTTTGACAAATACTTGTTTATTCTTCAAATGCACTAAAAGATTATTCTCATTTTTGTAAGTCAAAAGAAACGGGGGAAAAAAAATAATATCTACTCATACAAAGGAGTCATATCATAACATTCATTAGAAGATAGTTTTGACTTACACAAGAAAACAATTCATTTAGAAAATTGACAGTTTGTGTAAGAAAAATTACACAATATATATTGCGCCAAATTTACTTAGGAACAAAATAAATACATTACACGCATTTCATATTCATTGTACTTAACCAATGGGATGAAGACATACAAAGCAACATCAACATCCAAGTCCTCGAAGACAATGGCAAGTTTGTCTATAAAAGGCAACGGTTGAAAAAGAAACAATTGATTTTTTGAGCATTTTATAATACATGTTTCGTAGGCAATTCTTGAAGTGTGTTCTTTATTAAAGTTAATATTGGTGTATTAAGTGTTTGAATCAAGTGTGTCTAGATTTTAGTATAGTTACCGTGTCTAATTATAAATTTGTCAATACCAATTCGCATTAGTAAGATAGATATACTCTACTTACTAGTGTAATTCCATATCAATATAATACGAAGTTACAAATGTTGTTTTGGTTCTCGGTATTTTTTCCTTTAGGAGGTCACCCCGCATTCTTTCGTCTTGATTCACCCCTGATGCCATGTATTGTTTCATCCACGTCAATGGCCTTTCCTGGAGCTGTGACCTCTACATTTCCCACGCCTGATAATTTGCCACATTTGCTTATGGGAATGGGCTTGCAGAGACAGGTCGTGATTGATGGTTTTGTAATAAGAGTTTGGTAAATTTACGTTCGTTGTATTGCTGTGAAAGAAGCATATTTAATGCATGGAACGTTGAGAATGTCTTTTCAAGCATGTCTTCATTGGTTATCTTTTCACCACATAACTTGAGTTCAAAGGTGATGTGAAATAAAGCAGAGTTGTATTTGCGTAAAGTTTTGAAATCTCGGAGCCTTAAATGAAGCAATCATAGCAAGCTTTAGAGAGTAAGACCGCCTTCTGGTGGTCAAATCACTTTTTGATATTTTTTTTCCTTCACTCAATAGGGTCCTCAACAGTGAGATATTCCCTCTTTAAATCCTCATGGAGGTGATGACAGAGGAAAATCGTGGATTTGGCTTTGTCATGGAGTGAAGTTTCATTACCATCTTGAATCGTCGCTCCCAAACTCTTTGCTGTCAAATGAATTTCGGCATCAAGAGTCCATGGGAGATAGTTGTTTCCTGAGATGTCAAGTGCAACAAATTTAAGTTTAACCAAGGTTAGCATTTTATCTATGAAAGAATAAAAATTCATACATTTAGAAAGAGAAGCATATGTATGGATCAATATATTGTAGGAGAACTTCATGTTCTCTTAGTTTATTCTATTTCTTTTTCTATATTTAGAACAAAAATATGGCCATTATCATTTTATATTAAAATGAAAACAATCAAATTCTTTCATTTTCTCAATTTCCGTCGTCAGCATCTTCACCCCACGTGGTAAAAATAAAATCCCCCTTAAAATACCGGCCAACTTTTGTCAATGATAATCTATGACGGCTCTTCCTTCTCTAATCAGAATGTGATGATATCGTTGATTTGCAATGACAAAATTGTAAAGCAATTCGTGCTGATAACATGATAAAAAACCTTATTCTTGTATTCTTGAACCAACAATATTATTGATAGAGGGAATTAAAGAGAAAAGAGAGAGGGTAGTAAAAGGTTTCGGTCCTTATTATTATTATTATTATTCACACTAGGTTACAAATATGAATAGAAATATACATATAAATAACAAGAGAGAGATATCAGGGATATCATTAAGACGAAGGAGAAAAAGGAAATGCGGGTATATATGTATATATATATATACTAGGTTAGTATCCGTGCGATGTACGGTTTGATAATTTGTTACGTTAGTATTGAATGAAATACGAAAAATAATTTGCAAGTCATCCTTTTCAAAAGAATGATAATCTGAATGATTATTTATGTTAATATAAAGCAAGTTATACTAATTAGCCTGGACATACAAATGTTTGATTTGAATATGAAACATATAAATAAAAGATATAAATAAGTAACTAAGATTCCAAAATATACCTAAAAATATATGCTTAGAAATAAATGGGGAATGAAAATAAGCAAATAATATTGACAATTAAGTTTTTATAAAATCTCAGTCAACTCTTCAATGATTCAAGATATTCATATCATTAGTTAAAAAACGACAATCAATTAAAGGTTTTTTTTTTTTTTTTTTCAATTATTGGGAAGTTTGAATTTACAAATATGATATATATTGGATGAATGCTAGTTATGACTGGGTTATCCTCACTTATATATAAATATATAAGTACGATGTGTGTGAGAGAGAGAGAATATGTGATTTCCAATACTCCTCACTTATATATAACAACATGCTTCAAGATGTAGTTAAATAGATACTTTAAGATCCATGTGTTAAACTGATACTACTGGATGAACTATGTTGTCTCATTAGAAAATTCAATTGGATAAAACTTTGTTAAAGAAAAGAGTATAATATGTATAATAAATATTTTTAAAATATTTTTATCAAATGAAGGGTATTAAATATTATTATAAAAAGCTTTATCATGTTTAGGCATTTTGTGTAATAGTAACTAATGGGTTTAAAAGCCCCGCGATGCGGGGCTTCAACTATCATGTTTGCGTTTGTTGTTAATGCATTTTCGTTATGCTATTAATAAATCAAAAATCTCATACGAATATCTTTTCAAAGTTTGCAATATCGAATACATATAAAAAAAAAATTCAAAATGGAGTGCCATAACTATGTTCCAAAGTTTGCAATATAAAATTAAAAAAAAAACAAATAGGCACGCTGACAGGCAGCTAGAAACGTAAAAAAAAATAACAATACAAATGTATATGTATTTAAAAGCAATGCAACAACTACACACAAAAAAAAAAATACAAATACGAAATATGTAAATATATGTCTACTTAAAGACAATACGATAACCATACCAAATGAAAATCAAATCCCAAAGAAAAAGATGTTAAAAGAAAAAACCCTAAGAAACCATTAAAACAAAAAAATAAACCATTAAAACTAGAGGTGTAAAAAAAAACCGATTAACCGAACCAAACCGATTTGTAACCGATAACCGAACTGGTTATTAACCGAAATAGTAATAATCGGTTATAGGTTAGGATTAACCGTAGGTTAGGAACCGATTATCATTTTTTTTTTCCCCTAACCGGTTAGGAACCGGTTAACCAAAAACCGGTTAATTTTATTTAAAAAAAACCGGTTAACCGGTTAACCTACCACACCTGCATAATATATATATATATATATATATATATAGATTCGTACACACTGACACCTACCTTTATACATATCCCCTTTTTGATATGAACCGATTATCATATCCCCTTTTTGATAGTTTGATATTTACCTTACATAAACACACACATGATGATGATGATGTGTTGCTGCTGATGATGATGATACGACGCTCCACAATATAATCCCCTTTTTCCGGTGAAGATACTGCTGCGTTGCTGATGATGATGATGATGATACGGCGAAGGTTTTCCGGTGATGATGATGCGGAAGTTTTCCGGTTAGATGATATACCCAAGCTTGATCCTTTTTCTTCCCCTTTTTCTTCCCCTATTTTATGTATAAACTATTTTATGTATACATAAACGATCAGTGTATGTTTATGTATAAAGGTTAGATGATGTTGAAGACCGGTTAAAAAAAAACTGATTTATGTTAACCGATCGGTTAACCGGTTAGGAATAACCGTATTCGGTTCTATCAGTTAGAGTTTTAGGCTTCAGTAACCGGTTATTAACCGGTACCGGTTAACCGGAACCGGTTAAATTTTTTTTTGAAATTAACCGATTTCGGTTAGGGACCCAAATTAACCTAACCGGTTAACCGGTTTTGACACCTCTAGTCAAAGGTATTAAGTTTGAATCTTATTAGACATATTTTGACACCGGTTAAGAAAAAATACCTTAATTAAGTCACATTCATCTAAGTCAAAAAATTCATCAAAATTATTTCAATAACTTTAAACAAAAAATAAAAATTCCATCGTCCCTTTAGTGTATCATTAGGCTGATGGGAATGGGGGGCTTGGTGAGGGCGTGCCATGCCCTTTTTCCCTTAAAAGGTGTGCCATTTTACCTAATACCGTTCAATTTGTAAAGCTCCTGTCCTTTTACTCTCTCACAACATAAATTATTTAATAAAAAATATCCCAAAAAGGGCGTTGCCCTCCGTAACCACTTCGGAAAGCCTTAAAAAGAGGAAATAATATACGTACCATCTAATCAGTTTGTCACATGGTCCCTCTGACCATCTTTTCATTTTAGTTATTTGGTCCCATTGTGCTAGTTAGCTTTAGTCACAAAAAGGTCGTATGTATATATACAATAATATATTTGTGGGTGAGTTTGTACAATTAATCATGTTCCCTGCACCATCTATTTTTGGCTCATCCGATCTCCACATAATAATTATTAAATTGCTTCTGGTAGTCGGCATGGTTATAAAATAAGATATTCTTATCCGTCTGCTATAAATCATTATCCTTATCAACCAATATACTAAAACAGGATTGTAGCATTCTTTATGCGACATGTAAGACTGTATTTAAATGACATGTGTCATCTTGATCCCACAAATTAATTTTTTTAAACAATTTTCTTATCTCTAATATATAATAACATATAATAAAATAATAAATAAAATTATATATTACGTATATACTTTTGTAATTTACATAAAATTTGTATATATCTTAAATTAATATATATTAAATCATAGTTTTTCATTAATATGCGTATCTTAAATTAACGATTGTACGCATGCGGATACATCTTCTTTGATTATTATTATTATTATTATTATTATTATTAATATTATTATTATTATTATAGCAATATTAAATTATTGTTTTAAGTTAATAAACTTATAATATGTTTTTGACTCTTTTAAAAAACTCATTCCATAATAATACATTGAGACATAAATACAAGATGTCATCTTATATATTTCTTTATTCTTTTCGATTATATATCATCATTAAATTTAAATATTTAATGTCCACCTCCATATAATAAAAATCTTAGCTATTAGTTATTTAATTATTTTTTCTTTTTCTTTAAATAAAAATTAACCGTGTAATAAATATTGTCGATCCGTACATCGTACGGATATTAAGACTAGTAGTTATATATATAATATATTAACAATTGCAGATTTACTGGTTGTAGATGCATAATAACTAAGACGTATGCGGTAAATGATGTATCAGACGTATGTTTTAGTTTAGACAGTTATTCAATTACTAACCACTGTACAAAGCCGCAGTGGTAAGGTACAATAACAATAACAACAACTATATTCAATTCTGACATAATCGTGGTATGACAGAGGTGGAATATAGAAAGACTTACATCTACTACCTGAGTAGAGAGACTGCTTCTAAAAAGGACCCCTGGCCAATAATTGAGAATACAAGTGAACGTGTGTAAGTGAGCGTATGTAGTAAGTGATCATACCTATTAGAGGAAAATTACTTGAATAAAACACTATAGAATGAAAAATTACAGAACAATATTAAAACATAAACATACAGCATAAAACAACCTACTAGCATAAAACATCCTAGTGGTAAGATATGTTAATTATTTTCCAAAAGGTTTCAGATTAAAATGTTCATAAACGAAACACCTTGTGGTTAGTCAGAGAATTTATTTGAAAACATTCACTAGAATACCTTGGTTATTCCACACATATCTGAATCAAAAATTCATTCATTTTAGGTGGCTTAAACAAATAAAACCTCATCCGTTCCTTTTTTTAATTATTCGATCATTAGAACCTATGATTTGGTAGAAGCTAATGTTTAAGGAAACAAGAAAACATCAATGGCTATATGTTTGGAGTAAACTATTGGTGTTGTATCCTCTAATTGTCTAGCTACTTATTTGTAATCTTTTTTGAGTAATGAAAGTTGATGTTCGATGTTAAAAATAAAAATCCGTGGTTAACTATTTAAAATAATAATGAACTTTTCATCTTGTATTTTTGTGACAAGTTTATTGCTTATACTAGACTTTGGGCTCGTATATATATATATATATATACATGGGTAATTAATCTGTTAAGATAATTATGTTAAACATTTTTTTAATGATTTTATTATAATGAGATTTTTTTATTTATACACTAATCGAAATACTTCGTATAAGTTAACGTATAGTTGTGGTAATCATTATACACACATATATATGTGTGTGTGCGCGCGTGCGTGTGTATATGATTACCACATATATATATATATATATATATATATATAAAAGAGTAAAAATAGTGTAAACAATTTTAATATTTGATGTGAATTGATATTCTTGAATATTGATTATTGATGATAGATTATATTTTCTTTATATATAATTAACTTTAAAACCAAGTTTTCGAGTCAATCAAGTAAGTTGTACTTGACGTGATAATACTAACCTTCTTAAAACTTACCCACTTCCAAGTAAACGTTTTCTTATTGCCATGTTTTTTCAATAACCTCAGTTTCATTCTTTCCACAATGACCGAAATTTACTTCGGGTAAAAAAAAGATATTTACCTAAAGTTTGGTAAGAAATGGAAGGAAGATGGAGTCCACTTAAACTAGAAAGCCAAAAAAGTAATGGAAAAAGACGTAGTGGTAAATGGACAAGAAACAAGTTGATTAGCTATAGAGAATAGAGAATATATATATTATTGATTATTGATTATTGATGTATGAAAGAAGCCTCATGGGATTGGCCCAACTTCACGTGCTTTCACATGGGTCGGGAACGAAGTGGCCTCGTACGGACTGGATATGAAAAAACCACTGTTTTTAGGGGTGGGGGCCCACAAAGGTAGATCCATTATTGAGGATTGGGGGAACACGTGGGAGTGTGGGACTCTCCTAATACTCATCACTGGGGACACCTAATCATCATCCGACATCATGTCGGACCAAACTATTTTGTCTTTCTCACTCTCCTTTTCCTAGCGCGTACCTCAATTTTTTAACTTGTTTTTTTTCTGATAAAAAATAATTAATCCTATTAAAAATCATTTTAAAACCAAATGAATATGACATTGGATTCTACTAACATTCTTTCTTAATCTCATCTCTTGATTTTATCAAATGATATCATCTTATAGTTGGAATTTTTTTTAAAAGAATGAATTAAGAGAATATATCATTACCCTTTACTGATTATTCTTTCAATTCGAACTCATACTCCTAAATTAGCCTAATAAAATTTTAAATGCATTAATATCAGGGATTGGACCCTGAATTTTTTCTTAAAAGACAAGAACTTCTACCACCCAACAAAAAATGAAATGTCCCTTACCTTCACTTATTTGCCATTTTAGATTATTTTTTCCGTCGTTTCAAAATAAATATTCACAATCAAAATGATACGCAACTTTAAAATATATACTTATTTTATTTTATATTCAAATATATAGATAGCATGTAAATAGTTTTAATCAAATTTTGATGACTATGGGTTTTTGTTTTTGATTCTTTTGGTTTTGAAAACTAATAATTATGCATATATACAATTACCTAATAGTTTCAAAAAAATTTGTTCAATCGATACTCGAACTTACACCTCCAAGTTAATGTGACGATAGTATGTTAACTGTGAGATTATTTATGGTGAAAAATGTGGTTTTCAATTTACCAATTTTTGGCATGATCACACATGTGTTAATGCCAAAATTTGTCAATACTTACCAATTTAATGGGGTAGTTGCTAGAAAAAATGAAATATAAATATAGTGTATATATATGGGTTTTGCTAATGATAGCCCTAAAGAATCACGTGCATTAATTATACTCAGATTTTCCTTTTATGTTAAACATTTTAATCAATTCATGTTGTTTAAAAGAAAATTTTGACTGTATTAAATATAAAAGTCAAGTGTATTAATTAAAATTTGTAATATAAAAGAAAAATCTGAATGTAATTAATGCATATTATTTTTCTTATCAACAACCTGGTTGTCATTAACAAAACCCTATATATATACACACACACACACACGCATATATATAGGGGCTGGTTATTGTAAAACAAGTATTAAAGTAAAACAAATAGGATAAGATCTTGATCATTGAATGATAATAAAACTGATTCACGAAGATTCATAGAGCACAAGTATATACACTGATGCACGAAGAGTTTCATGATGCGCAATGATTTTCAGTTAAGAGAATATAATTATTTTATTTGTTTTACTTTAATACTTGTTTTATTTTAACCAGATCCTATATATATAGCCAATGTCCCTTGCCGCTACTAACTTGTCGACCACACCCTTCACCCTTAAAGCATATTTTATGTCGAGACGGATAATATTTTCATACCTAATTAACATTCTAATAATTATAATTAACTTCCTTTTTATTGATTTAATTAGATATTATGAACCAGAAATGAAAGAAAGTTGATGTGCATATGCACCTAAAATTTATGTCTATTAAGGTGGTTGAGAGATGGGGTACAAGGTAAAAGAAATAAGCAATACCAAAGGCTTAAACGTTGAATGAGTTAGAAAGTTTGATAGAATATATCCAGTTGCATGAAAGCAAAGATCGAACAATTATTGTCGTATGGAAAAAATAAATGATGGAAAACGCACTTAGTTACGAGTTTGTTGATTTAACACGATTTTGCTAATACCTAAAAATGATGAAATGATGGGTTTCGAAGTGCATATATCCTAAAAAGATTGTTGCCTTCTTGCTCCTAACTTTATTGTGGAGCACCACGTACATGCATGTTTCATTTCCACATAAATACTAATAGCTTACAACGATATGCATTTCGATCACTTTTGTCTAGACAAACATGGTAATATGTATGTCTAGTAAGAAAATAAGGTGGGTAATTAGATCAGAATATATAGCAATGTATGTATTTTAGCATCTCCAAACTTCCGTCTTGAAGACTTCAAATATTTGTGCCAAATTTGGGCAAAACATGAGAAACACATTAGCCATAATGTTTTTGACAAAAATGTCTTTCTATTACTAATTAATTTGTAAGAAAAGTTGAAAGGGTTGGATACAGTCTACATCACTATATTATCAAGAACGAACAAATATGCACAATCAGGTTTATAATTAGTTTAGTTAAATAAATAACTGGATACATTCATTTATATGTTCTCCTGAACATTTGATATATTGTACCTTATTTTATGAGTTTATTCGTTTATATCATAGTATATCATATATAATGTTGTATATATACCTAAGAGAATTTTCATATATAAATGAAAACATAATATTATGTATATTATAAACAACGGTTGCAAAACATTTATTTTGGACATGCACCAAACTAACTTGTTTTTAACATTTTAAATAAGCACTCTTCTTGTTTTAATGTAATTGATATCTTATGCTATTTGTACGTTATTCGTTTCAAATTTTCCACAAAAAGATAAACCTAATGATATTAACTTTAAAACTTCGCTTGGTATCTACTGTTAAAAATAAGACAACTAATCAAGAAAAAGCATTTAGCCCTGTAAATAAGTATATTGGTATCAAACAAGAAGTTATAATAGAAAAAGAATGTAGCATAACTTTTTCCGGTTTACAATTAGATCGAGAAAGAATGATGTGCAATTTTAGGTTGATGATCAATGTCACTAAAGGGATTTTGGTTTAAGGTTATTTGAGATGGCTCGCAACTCAAATTTTGTTGGCTCACATCACACTACTAGAAAAGTGGCTATTAGTCTATGTTTATTTTACACGGTTACAATAACAAATGTATAAAAAAGAAAAAAACAGAATTTTTGACACGGTTGAAAACATTAACCGTGTAAAAACGTTTGGTCCGGAAAATTTGACACGGTTGATTATGTAAACCGTGTAAAAAAGCATGTGACAAAAGGGTCAGTTAATTTTAGGTTATAGTTTTACACGATTGTTTCTTAAAACCGTGTAAAATGCTATGTATCAGACATATAAAATATTAAAGTAGCTCTTTCACGATCAGTTTATCCCTCATTCCATGTTCTTTTTCTACAATCTCTCTTGATCATTTTTTTGGAGCTAATTGCATAAATCGTCCCTGTGGTTTACACAAAATCGCGGTTTACATCCCTCCAAAGATTTTTTAGTGGTTTTGGTCCCTGATGCAAGTTTTTTTAGTGGTTTTAGTCCTTTTCAAATGATTATAATTGCATAAATCGTCCCTGTGGTTTACACAAAATCACAGTTTTTTTAGTGGTTTTAGTCCTCCAAAAGGACTAAAACCACTAAAAAAACCTGCATCAGAGATCAAAACCACTAAAAAATATTTGAAAGGATGTAAATCGCGATTTTGTGTAAACCACATGGATGATTTATGCCATTAACTCTTTATTAATAACAATAGAAAAATACGTTTAAAATGTCAAACTAGACATGTCCAAGTTTGACTCAATACATCAAAACTATACAACTCTTCATTCACTACATACTCTAAATGTCAAAACTATTATTATCACGTTTAAAATGTCAAACTGTTTAATTACTTAACTTTGACACAATAATCGTTTTAACCACTTATTATTATTTTTTGAACGATATAAACCTAAACTTTAAAAATAACCGTCTGAACCATTTAATTAACATCTTTAAGTTTAATTAGTTGACTTACTATTTCTAACACTTTACTTTTATTTGAATGATAAAAATCCTAGAGTTTAATGGAGTTAATGATCTAACCCGTTAAACCTTCATCTAAACTAGGACCGAAAATATTCTATCCGTAATAACCCACGAATTTGATATGTAACTCAAATAATATGGAAAACGCAATGGTTCATTGGTTTGTATGGTGTAGTAAAATCACCATTATATCGAACAAAGTGAGTCCTATGAACAAAACTCATTAACGCTCATTCAAGAGGGTTTTGTCCAACTATCTATATTGATCCACTGAAAGATGGTATGAGGTATCGTAATAGAATCTAGAAATAGGATTTGTTGATCAGAACAAAGCCTCTAAACCCGCAGCCTTTTTTGGTGATATTGTTATTCATTCTTTTAATTGGATGGTGCAAAAATGTAATGGTAATTTAACTAAATGGTCTATTGATCCATTAGTTTGTTAACATTGTACTATGTTTTTTTTTCTTTCATTTATTACTTTGTTATAGGGATGAGATCCGTACCGGAACTGTACCGAACTGGTTAGTACTGATACCAAATTTAGGCAAAAAGGAGAACCGAATACCGTATTGAAAAATTTCGGATGGTACTGGTATCGGTACCGATTTTTGGGGACGGTACCAGTATCAGTACCATTAATACCGAAATTTGCTATTGTTTTTAATTAATTGTCCCTTTGCTAGAGATGTTTGGAAACTGTTAAAATCTTGGTCATCAATTAAAACACCAGAGGCCGATTTTGTTCTTGTTTGTCTGCATGGGCCGACAACTTGGGCTTCATACTTTGATGTAGTGGTACAGAGTTTGTACCACTACAGAGGACAGACTACGTTTTGGGCAATTTGGAAAAAGTCAAAAAAGAGAACAATATCATCAAAATCAGCTTCAGGTTTGGACCGTTTAAGTTGAAAGGAAGTCGAGTTTCGGTTTTTCTGCCTATAAAATTTCGGATTAATTTCAGTTTACCAATACTGAACCGATTGGTACCAAAACCGATTTCATCACAAAATCAAAACCGATACCGAAACTGAATCTTGAACGGTACAGATTTTCGCACTTATATTTCACCCTCTTATCAAATCATTGTTACTGTATGTCTGTATGTATATCCCAGGAAACACATTGCTATAAGTCCCACAATTAAGTATTGTATTTAGTTGATGTTGTAATACTATGGGGCAGGGATCTCAATCTTTATCCTCATACCTGGTTCCCACTTGTAACTCCCATCTCCGTCCCCATCCCCATCGGAGAATTAAGTTACATCCTCATACCTATCCCCATCAGGGGATCTCCATCGGGTAATCCGGTATATCATTTTTGAATAAAAGTAAATTCACTTAAATAGACTTGATATACATGTATCATTTTGAAGTAGAAGTTAACTAAGAGAATGTGTAATCCTAACTTTTTGATTCAGAAAGTATGAATATAATCTATATACAAACTAATCGCTATGTTAAGTAATTGATAAGCAAAGTGTGACACATAAAAAGTTCTAAACAAAAAGTTAAAATTTAAGTGATTAACTAAAAAAATTGGTAGACAATTTAAATTACATGTAATTAGATTAATATATATACGATTATATATATAGGGGTGGGTTATTTTGAGAACCCTTAACAAAGAAAAGAACACGAGAATCAATCCTGGTCATTGATCTTAAATTCATAAATTTCATCTAATTCATTAAAAAACTTTTATCTCACAACCGTACATTGTTAGACGGAAAAAAAAATTATGGGTAGTTTTAAAATTTCGTCCTCTTTCAATAGAGATGCGATTCGATATACATATGACGACTTTTTAATTTTTGTTTTTGTTTTATATTTACACATGTGTAAGTTATATTCCTTACATATGTGAAAGTAAGTTATCTAAATAAAATTAGTTCATTTACACATGTGTAAGTTAACCGGAAATTGTGTTTCGAAACGGGCTCCGCCCTTAGGGGTATTAATAAAGAATAGTTGGTGGGAGTGATAGGTTATAGGGGGTGATAGGTCATAAGGTGATAGGTCATAGGGGTGATCGGTGATGGGGTGATCTACGCGACGGGCTCCGTCCTTAGCCGCTATGGCTCTGCCATGGATTGACGGGCTCCGCCCTTGGCCACCATGACTCCGCTATGGATTGACGGACTCTATTTTTAGCCGTCACTGTTGCGTAGAAATGATCATTTTAGTAATTTACATGTGAAAACAAAGGTTTTACACATGTGTAATGTAACACCCCAACATGGCGGAAACATGGGATGTCTAGAAAAGTACAGCATGACATGGAAATTACATAGAGCAATACTAACATGATTATAAGAAAACCCAAACATAAGATCAAATCCATCAAGCCACAACATAAAGTTTACAATGGAATCTAACATATGGTTTACAAACATTAATCCCTCAAATGGGGTTCATACTAGGCACACGGCCTGCGAATAGCAAAGTCTGATTCCAACAAGCTCTAGCAATCAACTCAGCTATATATTCCTTGGGTTCGCTTGGTTACCTGAAAAGTGTACTAAATGTGTCAACACTAAGTTGGCGAGTTCGTAGGTTTAAGATAACAAAATTGTTTGTGTCGATATATCCATATGGTTGTACAATAACTTAGAGCCAATGAATCACTTACATAGAGTTCTCATAGATTGGCACTTAATTCACAATGTTTACTGATCATAGTTCACACAAACACAAATAATCACAATAA